>JAMXBB010000007.1:81848744-82136318 GCA_024138015.1 Lumnitzera littorea
CCCCCCCACCCCCAAAAAAAAAAAAAAAAAGGAAACAAAGTGCAAATGAAGAAGAACAAATAAAGAAAGCTATGTCATCTGACCACTAACAATAAAAGCAGTTTATATCGAATGCTTGAAAATTCAAATAATGAGAACACTGCATCTTCTGGCAATATATTGTGAAGTTTCAGGAAACCAATCAGCTGCATAAAGATGTTGCAATAGACGAAGAATAGCAGAGAAGTTGAAGTAGCATTACTGAACCAATGTTGCAGAAATACAGGGTTCGAGTAATGATGATCCAGATCAGAACTCACAAAATATCAGAAGCTGTTTACAAAGTCTAACTATTTTAACTAACATAACTATCTCATCCAATATTCCATAAACACGTGGACCAATAGCAAGAGAACAAGTGTTAAATATTGAAATAAATAATCATGACATATATGTTATGATTCTTGAGTAAGATCCTCTATGATCAGGTCAATAGTAACCTAAAACACTACCGCTTGCTCAATGAACCTTAACTCCAATCTCAGATGATCCTAAGAACTTCATATTCTCTTCTCATACTCTAGGAATTGCAGTATGCTAATCTCACTTAAAAACACTAGTAAAGTACCCCCAGTATACTTTCAAATGATTCCTTCAGCTGCAGCACTGGGAAGGAAAGCTGTGATTCCATGCCCAAGGGTTGACCTAGAGGTTGAAAGAACTAGGACTAACATGACAAATCGCACATGCATCTGAAATCAATTCCAAATGCAGGCAATCACTTGCTCACAAGTCTTACAGGCCATTTGGTGCTCAGAGGCAGGTGGTCCAATTACAGATAACTCCCTTTAACTGAAAAGCAAAATGCCATTCTCATTGTCAAGTACCTGCTTATGACCCTTTCAGCTAATCTGTACTCAACTCTTCACACCACATTCCACCATTATAGTAGAATTATCCATCCACCAAATTCTAAATTATACAAATTACCAACAATAAAATTTTGAAGTATTAACTAGTAATGTGACTATCACAACATTCTACCTATATAATAGCAACAATTGCAGTTTACACCAAGCAAGTAGCACAATTAACTAATGCCCTCAAATCTAATAATCATAATGTTGCTTAGAGAAAAACATAATGCATAAATTAAGCACAAGAACACAAGTAGCAATCCAAATAGACGAAAACAAGAAAAGGATACACCAAATAGAAGCCATGAGCAAACGCTCCAGTCAAAACAAGAGTAAACAAACGATCTCTCACTACTGGGTTGCGCCGCAAAGAAATCCGAACTGAAAATAAATAAACGCCCATAAACCAAAATTAGAAAATAGAATGAAACCAATTGGGCGCAAATGAAGCTCTTGAAGATAACTTACTTAGAGGAAGCACGGGGGCATAGATAAGAGGAACCAAGAATTTAAATGCTGGTCCTGCATTTTGCTGTTTCTTCACTAAAGGACTGTCCTTTCTACAGAGATACAAACATTACATCAAACCCACTTCAAAGTAATCATAACAAAACACAAGAAAATTCATTAGAGCACCCTCCTTTACACAAAATAATATCAAACAACTTCACGAATTCACAACATAAACGTGAAAAACTTCAATAGAGGACCTTCCTTCCTATCATATAACTTCATTTCATCAAACCGAATTCACGAATTTAAAAGAAAAAATATATGAAAATTTCATCAAAGGACCCTCCTTTCCAAAAAAACACCTGCATTACATCCAACCCGATTCGTGAATTTACAAGTAAAACATAGGAGAACTTCATTACAGGACCCTCCTTCCACAAAATACCAACATTACATCAAACCCAATTCAATAAATTCACAACAAAAACATAAGGAATTTCCTTATAGCGCTCTTCTTTCCATAGAGCACCAGCATTAGATAGTTCACGAATTTACAAACACAAGAAAGCTTCACTAAAGAACCCTCTTTATAAATACCATTGTTGTACCAGAGAAGAAAGCAGCACCCTTTTGGGTCCTTTCAAAGAACTCGTTGGGTTAAATTAAACTTACTGATGGTGGGGATCGGATCCGGAGGCCATTGGCGGTCTAAAAAAACGCTGTAGCGGATCGGAGAGATTGAGATTTGAAGAAATTGAGAGGAAAAAAGCGGTGTTTTTGCAGTTGGTCGTGCCGTTTTGCTTTTTCTGGTGGCGCAAACAGCGGTTTGAGGCTAAAATTATTATTATTTTTTTTTTTTTTGGTCAAAAAGGCTAAAATTATGTTGATTTGTATGATTGTTTTTCTTAGTTATTTTTTACAAGTGTCCGACAACTATTATTGAAGATAGATAAAGGTGTTTGCAAAATTCAAATTGTATTACCCCATCATTAATTATCCTGTTTGAAGAGGAGGAGACTAAATTTAGTAAATTCCTGCTTTATGTCAAAATGCCCTTTCTCTGGATATAGTGGAAGCAATGTTTGTTACGAGTGTTAAAAAAGAGGATATATATTAAATAAATTAATTGCATGTTGTTTATAAAATTATAATGTATATTGGGTTGTTATTAACAATCGATCACATGTAATGCATGTAAAAGTCAATTTCAAAGATTACTTGGTAATAATATATATATATATATATAGATATAATGGAGAGATATATAGGAGGAAAATCAAATGAACTTAATGACTCTTTTGTGCATGTAATTGAAAATTAAATTATATCTCTTGGGCATTTTTTATTTATTCTTAATTAAGTAGTTTATTTCATTTTGCGTGAGGTGTCTTGTTAGGGTTTCTCTATTGTTTTCAAACCTTATAGTAAACACATTATGTAGGAACGAGAAGATCAGCCTCCACAATATATAAATAAGAGACTAATATTGACCATCAAATCACTCTACGATGAATTATTAAGATCTGATGTTGCTAGTAGTCATTGGATTGTTATGGATGATCCAATAACTAAGATTTATTCATTCTTTCCTTATATAAGTAGGGGTTTATGCTTGATTTGGTATGGGCTTAGATAGAGCCAATAGCTTATAAGAGAAAGAAAACACTTATCCATATTAAAATAAGCCCATGACTCTCATTTTAGTCCAAATAACTCTTTTTTAGGCCAAATAAAGTCTAAACCAGCTTAGAAATGCTCTTTCAAGGCATACATTTCTCTTATGAGCCAACCAAATATGGCTAGGAGTAAAAAAACTAAGTTAGCAATTATATTCCAAAACTACCAAGTCATATCTTCTTGAAATATTCCTAATTTGGTCCAATACTTTAGCCTTATCACTACCCCATTAAGTCAATCTGTGACATTAAAGTGGAACAAAAACCCAGTTACTAAAGTAAACCTGTACATTAAGGTTCTTTACTAAAAAAGAATGGACAAATATATTTATTTAATCACCTAAATAAACTTCTCTCTAATTACAAGACATGTTAGACTGATTTAAAGCAAAGATTTTTGAAAATGGTGATTTTAAGAATATGTATCATACTTAATATATCGATATGGTGAGTTGTGTATAGTAATAAATTTATGAGTATTTACCAGATCATTTTCCATAAGGAGAAGAGCCAGAATTAAGTGTTATATTATGACTTACTACTCTATGCTAGGCGAATCAAAATTGGATGTTTGAGGAGTCTTGAATAAACTAAACAAGTGCACTGAAAGTAAATGAACAACACAAATCATAAAGGAGAGGGCTTATGACATTTATCCATTTAATTGCTAATGGCTATATCATTGAGATATTAGGTAAGGTCTGTACTTAGGTTTTAGTGGAACTCAATTCCAGGTAGGACATTAAATTCAACTGTATAGCAAAAAATCACCACTAGGTTTCTTTTTCTTATACAAACAAGTAAACATTTGATTACTATCACTAACCAAATGCTCTAATTCTAGATTCAGGTTAATCTCCGTTTGGTCTCTTAATCTATGTGTAGAATCACATTAGGTACAATGAGTTCATGTGAATTCCTATAAACTGATGGTCACACAATCATATAAAAATAGTTAGCAATACTCTCAAACACATCAAAATCATAGGTGGTGCATTTTAATGGTTTCAACAAGAGCATTAAATACCAAATCTCTAAGTAAACACCAAACCCATATAAAATTAACATAATAACCACTAACTACACCATCCACATAATCACAAACCTATAAAAACTACTCTAGCCACTTATTATATCAACAATAACAACAAATGGCAACAAGAACATAGCACAAAACTCCATAAAAACAAGGTATTAATGAAACTTAAATGACTAAATGAGATAATCCTTGAAGAAAATGATGAAAACAAGTGTTGATCCAAGTTTGCAATAAGTAAATATGCTTAGAAACTCTAAGAAAATGCTAAAATAACCTAAACTAAACTTAAGACACCTAAAAGGAATAAAACAATGTACAAAACTAACTAAAACCTAATCCCTAAATGTTTGCGCACCTAAACGATGAAGAAAAAGACATATTTATAATTTTAAGTTATTAATTGATTGGTATTTTATCTACTAATCGATTGGTAGACACATATCAATATGGCGTTGAAAGCTTTACATGATGCAACATGTTTCATAAAATCCTAACTAAGGTTAGCAAGGTATAGATTGATCAATAAAAAGATCACTCATTGATGGGTAAAGGCGAGCCTAATCTGGAACATTAATCAATCACTCGAGCCGTTGGTCCACCTCTAATATTTTAAGGCACACTGATTGATTGGCAAGTCAAAATCCATTAACCTTCATACAATGACCTCCAATCAAACAATGGAGGCTACCCAATGCACATACGCCATCGTACACCTACACATACAAGATCAATTTAGCAATATTTTAATAAAGTATTAATCTTTTTTCATTATTTTTGACAATTTTATGTTAGTTAGTCCATTTTGTGCATGAATGCTACTTTGGTATAATAATTACTCAAATTCTATCCAAATTTATGCACGTAAGCAATTCTTAAGTTAGGAAAAATTGTGAATTTTTACCCATTATCACTCTCCAACATTCTTTTCTTTATATGATTGTCCTAAATAATTGTTTCATTTTAAAAAGTACAAATGTAAAACATAGAACCCCTTCCAAACACTAATATAATAGATTAGCAATTATATACCTACAATATGGATGCTTAAAAGATATACATTAATTGTAAAACATTTTATCAACATATCAAAGTGCATAAAAGTTCTTAAACTTAAATTATGATTATGTACAATTATCTTATAAATCTATGCTCTTGTAGGATAAGAGCTAATTTGGTAATTTTGCATGTTACACCAAACCTACATTTCCCTTATTAATATATACATTTCAAAAGCTATAAGTGATCATGATATATTGATCACTAATATCATAAGAAAGAGTTGTGTACTAATATATGTAAAAACTTCCTACGTATTAATAAAACCCTTTTTCTTAATTAAATAGGCTATCTTTCCTTTTTCTTTTTTCCCCAATTCTTTTTCCTTTCTTCTCATTATGATAAGGGTAAATTTGTGATGTGTCACCAATGGCTACAATGCATTTAATCGATAATGCCAAGCTATGATGATGCAACAAATATAGAGAGATTCAAAATGGCATTGTACATGCTTATACTTTGGCAAAATTTATGATTGGGTTATGAACTCAATTCTTCCTAAAGAATGTAGAGTACAATGCCCATAAGAAACTAAGAGAGCCTCGATGGGAGTGTGAATACTTTTCTAAATTAAAGCTCTTACTCATCACTTTGGTTGATCATGACCAAAGGCACTTATTATATACACCATTCACCTATGCACATACTATTATAGCCTTATAACATCAACAAATTAATAAGTGTGTTGTAATTCAGTTTACGATTCTTGCCCGTATCACTTTTACTTATTGTTTCCTTTTTTTCTTGTTGTGTGTTGACTTACAGAGATTTAACCCTTATTAGTCATCACTAGTGAACTAAGCTTGCTTACTATTATAGAAGCAAGATAGTAAGTGTCACATAGCCCGTCTGTGTGTTAAAGAAAGCCTTAAACTATAACAGTTGGTATCAAAGCTTTGATTATTCTAGTGGGAACGACCATAGGAAACGTACTCTAAGAGGAAGTGAACAAATGATTAGATAATATTGAGGAACTTCTAAAAGGTATGAATGAGCCAATGGAAACATTTATAGCCCTTTCTATAACAATAGTTAAGCTTTACACCAATCTAAGAAATGAATTGCAAACTTGTAGACTTTGTCAAAGATTTTAGTGTTACAGTATGTATGCTTAGAGAGGAGTTGCATGTGACATCCAATGATGTAAGAAGGCATGTGGATACTTAAGTCAACAAATGGAGAAGCCAAGTAGGTGCTCATTCCTTAGTCGAGTCTATAAAAGAGTTGAAAGCACAAGTTGCAATGTTGACCTAAGCTTTGGCGAATGCTCCTGCCTAAACTTTGGTATGATGTGGCATCATGGATGGACTTACAATGGCCAATACTTATGCAAAAAGATAGGTCTTATCCATGAGATGGATAGAAGGTTAAATGGTAATGAAAACTGAGATAGAATTATATACTACCCTTGGATATTATGCACCAAATGACACAAATAGACTCACTAACCTAACTAATATGACACACAACTTAGTTATAGAGGTTACTTCTTAGGAAACTAAATAAGAGTAAAACTTGACTTGAAAATTAGCTGAGTCCTAAGCTAATACTTAAGAACAAGCTGGTTAAAGAAGATGAGAATTTTTCATCAATTGTTCCCTTAGTTGGGTATAAAATAAGGCATACAAATAAATTCCATTTAAGGCAACATCTTAAAATTGTGTAAGTACTAAAAAGGGTAAAGCATAAAAAATAGTATGTACATATGATATAAGGGTAAAATAGACAAAGGTAGGCATTATGTGCATGAAGCGTCTATACAACCCATACACTGTTAGTAAAAGGTGCGAAACACATGTCATTTTGCAAATGGTTAGGCTTGATTCGGAGATTTGTTCTTAAGACAAGTGCAAGTCAAAGTAGAGATGCAACTGGATGAGTCATTAAATGATAGCCGACCTGTCCAACCCAATAAAAACCCTACAGGATATTACGTTATAGGGTTTAGGGTTAGGTTTTGAAATATGATTCAAAACCCTATAGGGTTTTATGTTGGGTTTTAGAATTACAAAAAAAAAACCTAATGGGAAACTTGACCTTGTAAAAAAAGTATATATTAGTAAAAATATTTATTCTTAATTTATAAAAAATGCATATCTTATATAAGTTTTACATTGTATAACGCATTTGATTCTCAAATTTTATTATTGTGTAATTTAGTAAGTAGAATTCTAATTCTACTTAACGTCTTTCCCTTTTATTCTCTCCTAAATCCTTTTTACTCTCTCCTTAATCCCATCTAAACACAATAAAAATTGCCTTTATGGGGTCAAGAACCTTATAAGATTAGGTTTTAGGAATAAGGAGTAAAACTTTATTACCTTATAAGATTTTTATAGGATTTTGGGAAACGCTAAACCTTATAAGGGTAAGTTCAGGTTTCATGGAACCCACCCAAACCAACCCCAGTTGCATCCTTAGGTCAGATGTCGAGCCATCAAGCAAGTCATCACACTTATTGATGGGATAAACATTATGCTGGCCAAGTTGATGGGACAACTAGCCTCCGCTTATTCCCGAGCTTCTTCAGGATAGATCAGTATGTGGTTGTCTTGATCTTGGGTCAGGTCAAAACGCAACTTGACTTCCTTTACCTGAGAGATATTATAGAGCTTATTAGGGCTTGGGTACTACATCAAGTTAGCTTGCCAAAGGAGCTCAGCTTCATCCTCTATGAGCTATTGCTGGAGAGCTCAACAAACCAAAGTAGCTAATCTACAAGCTTAGGAGCAAGTAATTGACCCTCATTTCCCTTCATCCCCTCCAAGCCACTTAAGATTTAGGATCAAATCTAATTAAATTTCATTCAGCTTGTCCTTAGGGATGTACAAGTAAAGGTTGACAACATTAAAGGAGTTTGACACTTTATACTTGCTTAGCAAGTCTACCTTGTAGGCATTCTAGTTAATCTTCTCTACAACTCTAAACAGTCCACCTGGCTTAAGGAATAATTTGCTCTTCCTTAAGCTCAAGAGTATGTCCTTACTTAGGTAGACACTAGGTCACCGGCTTGAACTCCTTAACCTTTCTCCCTCAACCTTTTTGTTCAAGCTTAGAGGCAGCTCAAATTAGGTGATCAATTACCTTCTAATACATAGCCCTCAAGGCCTTTGACTGGTTTATGGTTATCTAGTCTTCTTGGTAGTTCAATGTGAGTTCTTAGTTACGGGGAAAGTTGGTTTAAGCCTGTATACAATCTTGAATAGGGACTTGTTAATGACATTATGTACCAACCTGTTGTAAGTGAACTCGATTATTAAGAGGCATAAATCCTAATCTATTAGGTTCCTTCCCACTGCTAACATGAGTAGAAAGCTTAGGGTTCGATTGACAAACTCAGACTAAGGGTCTTCCATCCATCTAAGGGGAACATGAAGTGCTAAATAGAAGCTTAGTTTTAAAAATCTACAAAGGGTCTTCCAGAAGTGATTGAAGAACTTTAGATCCCTATAAAACATTATAGTCTTCGTCAATCTATGCAACTTGATAATTTCCTACAAAGAGAGAAGAAATAGCCAAAGCATCATTAACTTGGTTGGAAGACATAAAGTGTGCCATCTTACTAAACTTGTCCATAACCACCATGATGGACTCCTTCCCTTGGGACGTTTTCGATAAGCTAAACACAAAGTCCATACTTAGCTTGATCCATGGTTCAGTCGAGATAGGCAATGACAGGTGTTGTTAGTGAATTTTGGGGGTTGGAAATATCCTACAAAGATAAGAAAAATACTTAGTACTAAGGCCATTTTAGTGCGACTATTTCAATACCTAAGTCAGTAAGTAGGAACGAGAAGGGTAGAATAAAGAAGTTGAGAGTTATCCACCGTCTCTTATAGAGTTTCATTCCGTATTTCTAGGAGATTGTTATGTATGAAAGAGCAATTATTAGAATAACTATTGAGATACATGAAAGTTTGTTGATTAGACACCTTCCCTAAAATATAGGGAGAGTAAGTAATTATATAATATAATCATGCTTGTGATAACTATTTGCATCATGAACTTAAATTCAAATCAACAACCGTTTTGTATCACTCGACATAGTGTTGAGAATGTAGATCACTTAGCAATCTACCAAAAATATAGATTACATGGCCTATTAGCAACTGAATAGATGAATAAGAGGGGTGGACAAAAACTAACTATCAACATTTGCCCCCCAACTCCCGTATTCAAGAATTTAACAAAAGGAGTAATACATAATACTCTAGAGGTCGAGTAGGTATAGTTCTTCAGATGCCAAGCGAGATGGGCAGCAAGACGGTTCACATCTTAATTGAGAAGTTGCAACTTTCAAATTCCTGCTTATTTAAGAAACCAAAAAGTATGTGGTATGACACCTATCGCTTCGATCATCATTACCCACAAGCCTCATAACTATTGGAGGGATGTCAACCATTAAATTTCTATCATGAAACACGCGTCAACAATCAACACCACTATCTAATTAGCACATCATTACTGTTAGAAACAAATTTGTAGTTACAAGGATAAACTATTTGTATTTAAAGGACTTTTCAAAATCAAAATTCATTTCTACTTAAAATCACAAACAAATTTTCTTACTTTCTCATCTTCACTCTCAAGCTCTTCAACTTCAATGATACTAGTCTTCATAAGCATTTAGGTATGTTCGTAACGTCGTTCGTAGACTAGTTCTCTTCAATTTCGAAGCAATAGAAACTAAGGCCACTTCTCCCCCCAAATAAAGAGCGAAGCGGCATGCTCTTCTGGTAGTTCGACTGACAATATTGAGGAAAAGTGGGATAAACTCACTTGGATAAATGCCCTTGCTGTAGATAATTATCCCGAGGATGAAGAAGGTAAATCTTCGACAAGATATCTGTATAACAACATAGCCTACTATCGCAACTCTTTAGACAGGACTGCTAGTTCTGTTGATAGAGTTCTTGTTACAAAATACAACCAGTATTAGTAAGATCTTCTTAAAACATAGAATCTGAGGAGGTTAAGAGAAGAGGAGAGGGTATGTTTCCCAAAGGAGCACGAATTCCATATATACCTGAAATATTTAGATTTTGGGTTATGCTTCCCTTTCTCAACTTTTGTGAAGGGCTTCTTCAACTACTTTAGAGTTGTGCTGAGTATGTTCTCACCAAACACATTTTGGCTTTTGGTGGCTTTTGAGATAGTTTGCGAAGAAGTCGAAGCTAGGGCTACGCCTTAACTGTTTCGGTTTTTCTTCATGATTAGGAAGTAGCCTGATTGGTAGTATTTTGCCATTGCAAGGCACGAGTGGAAGTTCATGGAAGGGTTAAAGTCTAAGATCCACAAGTAGTATGATAAATTCATGTCAATAGTACCTGATGAAGAGCTGGACTTCTAGACTCAACGGACTAAGCTAATTCGCAATAAAGATATAGTCTTAATGCCGAATGATGCAACAATGGTAAAGAAAATTTAGGAAAGGAGGAAAAACAAAATGTTCTTCTGGAACGCCGAGAGAATTATACGGCATTATAAAAGCGGAGATTCAATATTTTCTGAGAAAGAAAGCATGCTAATGAGTTACCACCATGCTGAGTACAGCTACAAGAGGAAAGTCGTTCTTGTAACTTAGAGGGAGAATTGTTGCCTTTGAGCCTTACCGACACGGAAAAGGTAAGTATATTCTTTTCCTTTGTTAATATTAACTTGTTTTCTCATGTTGCAGATTAGGTGCTAGCAAGATAAATTTTGCCAAGCTACTAGCCCAGGCAAAGGCTAAAAAATCAAAGGTAGATAAGAGGACAACCATAGCAACACCTACCACTTAACCTGCTGTTGTGAAGAAAATGGCAAAAGAAAATACATCTAAGTAGGTGGCAGTGCAGAAGAAGACCTCGTGACCATCCGACAAGTAGAAGGAGGGCGAGAAAATAATACTGACTTAGGTCCCTCATTTTGTAAAGCCTCTGATTGAAAATATTCAACCTTCTATCAAGCTAAGAAAGTAATAGGCCAAGAAAGCCAACCATGTAAGGAGGTTGAGGATGTCACCGCCATCAAGGGGTCATCGTTGGTGCTAAAGGCAGCGCCTAGTACTGATAAGAGACCGGGAAAGGAACTTACTGGCTAACTCCCTGCTAAAAGTTCCAAGGGTTTGGATGAGAGGACAAAGGAGACAATGTGCTCCAAAGCTCTTGGCATCACTAGCATCGAATTCGTCCCCAACAAGGAGGTCGTAAGTACTTTGTCCCATGTTGGAGCTAAAATGTTTTAGATACCGACTCAACCCTAGGTGACAGGATAAAATCTTTGGCCTTGATGGAAGGAATTATTCTTCCAAAAGATAGGGATGTCGCTAAAAAGGATGTCGACAAGGTCAATGGTTGCAATAAGGCTCATATTGTGGCCAAGTTATATGACATGAGTATCTGTATGCATCTTAATAATTGTTGAATTTACTCAATAGCTGATATTTGCTTTCCTTTTCAAATGAGCAGCCACATTTTGATGGCTTTAGAGGAGGCTGATAGGAAGACTAAAAAGGTAAGATCCATAGTAGTCTTCATGTATTTTGTTGAGTCATTTCAAGTACTCATCATATTAAATGAAATTGTTATAGAAAATTGAGGATGCATATAATGTATCTAAAGCCTAAACTGTCGCTGCCAAGAACACGAGGACAAGGGGCAAGATAGAGGCAAGAAAGCTCCACAAAGACCTTACTACCAAGAAGCTGGCACATACCCTTACTACTGATGAAGTCTTGAGCCTGAAGGCTAAAATGGAAGAGCAGTATAAAGAACCTAAAGGCCTAAAAGAGGAGCTACAAAAGAAGAATGAAGAGTGTTGGGGGCTGGTTGAACTCTTTGCATGATGAGCAATGAAGAAGACAAGCTCAAAATGCAAATTAAGGAGTTTGAGAGCAACAACTTGAACTTACAGAACCGTGTTGCCAAATTGGAGGAGACTCTAAGGAGAGGACCATTAGTTAAAGAGGCCCTTGATATAGTCACTCCTAATTGGCAGTACAAGAGACTTCTATAAAAGAAATTGTTGAAAGGGGTCTAAGTGGCAAGAGAGAAGATCCTCAAGCCTTACCTTAATTATGATCTCACTTGCTTCGACTTTGCTAACGTCGATGATAAAGTCAACAATGTTGACTAAAAGGATGACGATGAGGCAGGTGCCAAGATCATTGAGGGTAATGATAAAGCTCATACGAAGGATCCAGGGGAAGACGAGGAGCATCTATCAAAAGAAATCCCCTATGTACAGAAAAAGAAATTTGCTAGCTTCAAGTGCTACGAAAGAAACTTGCTCGGAGAAAACCATAGCCTCTGATCAAAAAATTACTTCTGCTGAGTCTAAGAGTAGGCCATAAGATTTTCTTTGTAATCTTTGTGCCTTACGTTCTCTCATATAATTGTCTGAAGGAAATATTTTTCATATAATACACTATACATTTGTAATTGCATTGATTGAATGAAATATCTTTCATATGATTGTTTTCAATACATTTTATTTCATACACCGCGAGTTCCCCATGTTTTATTTCATAGGTTCTTATTCATCAACATGTTTCGTTTCGTACGCTGAGTATTTTTTGGCATGCTTTATTTCACACACTTAACTAATTCTTAGCATGTTTTATTTCATGTGCCCAATTATTTCTCGACATATTTTATTTCATACGCCCAATTATTTTTCAACATGTTTATTTTACATGCCCAATTCATACGTCTTTATAGACAGTCTGTTAGCCATTTGAGGCATGAATTGGTAGCATTACTCGGCTGTAAGATTAATTTATAAAGTTCATTAACCTTGATAGGTTAGAACTTAGGTCAATTCATTTGCCGTGCAGCCTAGAACTCATTAACTCGGCAATCATTAAAAAAAATAAGAAACATAATGAGATTTCAAACATAATTCTCATAAAAAAGTACTATAATCTTACAAGCATGTAAGTTATCACCTTACAAATAAGTGGAGATGAATATCATCTGAATAACCAATTGAAATATAATTTCAAATTCTTGGCATTCCATGCTCGAGAGATGATAGATCCATCCAACCTTTTTAGTCAATAAGCCCCCTTGCCAACGACTTCTCGAATCTTGATAAGATCCTCTCAATTTGCACCAAACTTCCCTTAACTCACTTGTATGCTAATAGCTTCCATCTTTCGTTAAACTAGATCTCTAGGTTGAAAAACCTTATGCTTTGCTTTCTGATTGTAATACCTTGCCACTTTATACTAGTATGCTGTGACCCTAGCTCTTGCAATATCTTGGATTTCATCAATGGTGTCTAAATTCGTTGTTAATCTAACTTAATTAACCATAACATCGAAATTTTACGTCTACAAATTTAACAAATCTAACTCAATCAGCAATACGGCTTCCGTACCATATACTAACCTAAAGGGCGTCTCCCCAGTCACAATTCTATAGGTGGTTCGATAACCCCATAAAACATTTGGTAATTCATTGACCCATTTCCTTCTGACTTGATCTACTTTCCGCCTTAAGCTGTACAAAATGATCTTGTTTACAACTTCAACTTATCCATTCATATGAAGGTGCGCTACAGACGTGTAGTTAAGGCGAATGCCGTACTTCTTACAAAATGCCTAGAACTTATTGTTGTCAAGCTGCGGGTTGTTATCGATAATTATCATGTAAGGAACTTTGAATCTTGATATAATGGAACTGAAAATGAACACTTTCACTTTCTACTCAGTGATCTTAGCCACTACCTCAGCCTCAACCCATTTAGTAAAATAATCCATAACAACAATGACGAATTATCTCTGGGCGGTAGACTTCGAAAAGGATCCAAGAATATCTAGCCCCCACTGGGTGAAGGGCTAAGGGTTAGTTAGGCTACATAACTCAATTGCAGGAATATGACTCTGCGACTTGTGCTTCTGGTACTAAGGACAGTACCGAACAACTTCCTTTGCATCTTCTCTCATGGTCGGCAAGTAATAATCAAGTCGTAGTACTCGAATGTACAATGTCTATGCTTTTACGTAGTTATTGCATACGCCTGCATGCAACTCAGATAACACCCTCTGGGAATCTCTCGAAGGAAGGCATCAAAGATAGGGTTATGATATGTCACGTTTATACAGTTGACCATCAATCAACGTGTAGTTCGCGGCTTAGTAAGCCAATCTTTGCTCTCCTTTCTTATCATTTAGAAGAATACCGTCTCTCAAATAATTCATTAGGGGATCCATCTAAGATCCTTCTCTTAGGTAAGGAGCTAGCTCACAATTTTGTGAAAGAGTAGATAAACTTTTTTGCGGAAGAAATTCGACAAAAAGTTGTCACTCAATTCGAGGAATGCTATATTGGCTAATTTTGACAACTTGTTGGTAGCAATATTCTTGCTTCTTAGAATTTTGTGGATGGCGAAAGATTGAAATTCTTTCGTAAGCGTTTGTTCCACCAATAGGTATTTGCTCATCTCCTCTTCCCTTGCTGCATAACTTCCTGTGACCTGATTCACTATCAATTGCAAATTAGAGAACACTTCAAGTTTTTTGGAACCAATCTCTTTTGCCAGTTTCAGTTCGACAATCAAAGCTTTGTATCTTGCTTCATTGTTGTTGGTCGAGAATCCGAATTTTAAAGCATAATGAACTTTAACATTGTGGGGGCCTTGAAGAATAAGGCCTACACTACTTTCTTCTTTCGTCAAAGAATGATCCACATAAAGGAATCAAATAGGTTTCTCAGCAAACTCCACATTATCTTCCTCACTAGTAAACTCAACTACAAAATTTGCCAACACTTAAGCCTTTAATGCCGTTCTGGGTTTGTATTGTATGCCATGGGCACTCAGCTTTAAGGCATATTTCATCATCCTCCCAAAGGAGTTGAGTCATTACAATGCTTACCGCAATGGTTGATTAGTGAGCACTATGATTTGGTGAGCTTTAAAATACGGCTTTAACTTTCTTATTGAGAGAACCACTGCTAAAACAAATTTTTCAATTTTTGTGTTCCGAAGCTCTAGCCCTTGCAAAACATGACTTATGTAATAAATGGGTCAATGCTCTTTGCCGTTAATTTGGACCAATATGGAAGAAAGAGCTTGGTAACTGACTAATAGGTATAAATATAAATTCTCTCCTGAAATAGGTGTCGAAAGTATTGTTAGCAACACAAGGAATTCTTTGAAATCACTAAAAGCTCTCTCATAATCGTTCGACCACTTGAATTCTTTCGGATTCCTTAAGATTTTAAAGAATTCCACACATCTATTAGCACTTCTCGACATAAATCTATTGAGGGTGGCTATATGCTTAATGAGTTCCTACACTTCCTTGACTATACAAAGGGATTTCATGTTTCTTATCACCTCAATCTTTCCTGGGTTAGCCTCAATGCCATGCCGAGTAACCATGTATCCTAAAAATTTTCTTGATGTTGCGCCAAAGACGCATTTATATAGGTTAAGTTTCATGTTGTATCTCCTAAATGTAGCAAATGTCTCCTCAAGGTCCGCAAGATGCCGATCCTCCTTTATACTCTTCATAATTATGTCGTCAACATATACTTCGACGTTTTTGTGAATATGGGGTTTGAACATCTTGGTAACAAATCTCTGATATGATGCACTAGCGTTTTTCAGCCCAAAGGGCATCACTATAGAACAATACATTCTAAAATTGGTAACAAAAGATGTATGGATTTCATCCTCCTTATCCATCTTGATTCGATTGTAATCAGAGAAAGCATCCATAAAAGAAAGTAACGCGTGTCCAGTCATTGCATCTATCATCTCATCAATTTTTGACAGTGGAAAACAATCCTTAGGATAGGCCTTGTTGAGATCCATAAAGTCTATGCATATTCGTCACCTGCCATTAGGCTTCTTGACTAATACACAATTGACTAGCTAAGTCAGATAAGGCTCTTCTTAGATAAATCCTACCTTCAATAATTTCTAGTCTTCTTTCTCTATTGCTGCTTATCTCCTTAGTGCAAAATGTCTCTTCTTTTGTTAGACTACCTTCACATTCGGATCAATCTGAAGCTTATGTACCATAACTTCTCTTGAGATACTTAGCATATCTAAAGAGGACCATGCAAACACATCAACGTTGGCTTGTAAGAAGTTGATTAAACTTGCTGAATATTTGCTGACAAGGGTTTCCCAATCCTCGTAGTTTTCTTAGGGTCATCTCCTAAAGAAATTTCCTCAGTATCACTCTTGACATTTTTTATGCCGACTGACTTGCCTTTCGAACAAGTTTCCACTTAAAATACCTCTTCTCATCTTAAGGCTCTCATGTATAAGGACCTTGCCAATTGCTGGTGCCAATTGCTAATCCCCTTTGTATACACTGACTCTCGTGGAAGTAGGGAAATTGGCTTTAAGATATGTAGTCAAAGGGGCAATGCTAATAGATACTGACACAGCCGTCCCATTATCATGTTGTACGGGGACCAACATTTGACAACGAAGAAGTTTACTTTATCCTCTATGACATGCTCATCATCGCCAATTTATATCGGTAAAGAAATTACTCTGGCTAGTTAAATTGGTTGGTTGTTGAAGGCATATAGATTATACTTATAAGATCTTAGCTGTGCCTTGATCTTAGGTCTCATCTAGTTGAACACATGCTGAAAAATGATATTAGCCAAACTTCCTATATCAATAAGAATCTTCTTGACTTCAAAGTTTGCAATTCTTGCATTGATAACTAGTGTATCATCATGCGGTCTTTAGATGCCCTCAAAATCATCCTCTGAGAAAGAAATTGTGTTATTAATCCTGAACTTCTTGCCTTAGATGTTGCAAATGTAATTTTTGGTGTTCATCAAACTCAAAGAGCTTGATTGGCCGATAGTAAGTCCACCAACAATGGTGTTAATCACTCCGTTAGGTGCTCTGTTGGGATTTGCATCCCTCATTCTCTCTCGACCACAGTTAGCCGAGTGTCATTCTCTTGTTCCTTATGTCTCCTCTACGATGGTCTCTCGATATTTTCGGTGTCATGCGCTAAGAATTTTCCCAAATGCCCACGTTGAATTGCATCTTCAATTGTGTTCTTAAGTTGTATGCACTCATTTGTGTTGTGACCCTTGTCGCAGTGGAAGTCACATACTTGTTGGAATTTCTCCTCAAGGGATTTCCTCTCATTCTTTCCGGCCACTGCAGAACACCTCACTACCCACGTACCTCCATCAATATGTTTGAAATTAGACGATTGACGGGTGTGTGAGATGAAAATGTTGGAATTCTTGGTCTCTTTCTCTCAGTATTCGGACTTTGATCATCATTTGAGTTGAGTCTATCCTTCGTACTTTTTCTCTTATCATTTTTTCTATCTCCTCTATTCTAATCTACCTCTCGCTAGGCCTTTATGTTATCTTCTTGATAGATGTATGGGGTAGCTTTAGCCTTAAACTTGATGAAAGTTTTAGGCTTGTTCTTTGCAAGAGACTTGAAAAAGTCTCCATGGGGCTTAACTCTATCAATTTGGGATTTGAACCATCTCGGCCATAAACCTAGCTAGGTAGTCTTTAATTGACTCATCTGATTTTTGTTTGATTGTGTTAAGGATTGAAGAATCCTTAACTGGAAGTTTGCTTGCAAGGAAGTGTTAAAGAAACACTTCTTCTAATTCATTGAAACAAGAAATGATGTATTGGTTTTAAGTGTTTGAACCATGTATTGGCTTCATTCCTCAAGGTTGAGGGAAAAGCTTGGTAGGCTACTGCATCACTCAAACTATGCAATTTGGCTAATGTACGATAGTACTCCAAGTGATCTTCGAGGTCCTTTGTTCCATCATAAGTTTCAAATTGCGATAGCTTGAAGTGTCGAGTCATCACTCCCTCCAAAATTGCTAGAACAAACGACTCTTCTTGATTTGGTATTACTTGCTTGATGCAGCAGGGGTGCTAACATGCGAGGGACCTGCATAGTACACCTACTACCATTGCTTGCTTTTGTCATTTTTTTTAAAGTAGGAGCTGAGGGTCCTGTCATAACCTTGGCTTGCTTTTTCTACAACTTAGGTGAATAAATTGAATAATCACTATTATCAGCATTGTGATTGCTATGCTCATTGTTCTGATTTGGATGAATACTATTATGAAGGAGTTTAAGGATTTGTTCATGCTTTTTGTTTAACTCTGAATTTTCCTTGGCCAAATCGAGGCATAATTGCTCAAGTCTAGCAAGTCGTTGCTCATCAGTATGCTGACTCCTCCTTTCATGGTGTTGGGAGGAAGTACCTACACCTGCACTTTTAGTCATTTTAATTTTAGCCATGTGGGTGTGTTTAGGAAAAACAAATAGCGCTAAATGTTGTTGGTAAATTTTGGGGGTTGGAAATATCCTGTAAAGATAAGAAAAATACTTAGTATTGGGGTCACTCCAATGCCTAAGTCAGTAAGTAGGAATGAGAAGGGTAAAATAAAGAAGTTAAGAGTTATCCATCGTCTCTTACAGAGTTTCATTCTCGTATTTATAAAAGATTGTCATATTTGAAGGAACAATTACTGGAATAATTGTTGAGATACGTAGAAGCTTGTTCATTAGACACCTTCCTTAAAATGTAGGGAGAGCAAGCAGTTATATAATATAATTGTACTTGTGATAACTATTTGTGTCATGAACTTAAATTTAAATCAACAAACGAATCTGTGTCACTCGGTGTAGTACCGATAATGTAGATCACTTGGTGATCTGCCAAAAATATTGATTACATAGCCTATTGGCAGCCAAATAGATGAATAAGATGGGTGGACAAAAACTAACTATCAATAGTCGACATTAGTCTTGCTTGATTCATTTCTTGGCTCTTTTGTATGTAACACACTTCTCAAGCACCATATATACATCTCTCTTTATCTTAGGCTAAAAGAACCTAGACTTTAATGACTCATGAGTCCATTTCTTGCTAAAATGATCGAATAGTCCCCTACTATGTGCTTCTTACGCTAATAATTCCCTTCAGGTTGGAATATAGAATTTGCCTTTGTAGAATAGGTATGTGTCCTCCTTGTGGTAGTCATCAATAATTCAGCCATCACAGTACCTCTAAAATTTGGAATAAAGTGTCCTAACCATATAAGTCTTTGATGGTGGAGAATCCAAGTAGCTAGTTTGTAGGTCAGTCAGGAAGGTATGCCATTTAGATAAGGCATTAGTAACCACATTGGTCTTGCTTGTCTTGTATTTCACCATGTAGGAAAAACTCTCAATGAACTCAATCCATTTGGCTAGTCTCTTAGAGAGCTTAGGCTAACTCTTCAAGTACCTCCATAACTTATGTTTAGTACAGATCATGAGTTCCTTAGGTAACAAGTAGTGTTACCATATTGTTAAAGCTTGGATCAAGGAGTAGAACTCCTTGTCATAGACTAAGTAGTTGAGAGTATCTCCTTGAATTTTCTCACTGAAGTAAATAATAAGTTAGCCCTCCTACATCAGCATGGCACCTATGCTTAGAGTTGTGTAAGCGAGTTAAACGGGCCAACTCAGCCTGGCCCATGAGATAAATAGGTTAGGCTCATTTGGTTTGCTTTTAAATGGGCTAAAAAACCTCAGCGCTAAGCCATTAAAAAAGCAGGTTAAACAAGTTGACATGCGGGCCAAAGGCATAAATGTATTAAACGAGCTAACCCAAATTGGCCCACGAGTTAAACAAGTCAGGCTTATTTGGCTCTCTTTTAAACAAGCCAAAAAACCTTAACCTAAACCAGTTTAAAAAGCAAGTTAAATAAGTTGGCCTATAGGCCAAAGCTCACTTGTACACCTCTACTTATGCCAATGCTAAATGTATTGCACTTTAACTCAAAGACCATTTCAAAGTTAAGAAGAATGAGGATGGGTTTAGTAGTCAATCTCTCCCTCACCTTATCAAAACTTCTTAGCTCTCTTGGTCCCCACTTGAATTATATGTTCTCCTTAGATAGCTTGGTTAAAGGAGCCAAGAATGGTACTAAAGTTATTGATGAGGTGTTGGTAAAAAGATGCTAGTCCGTGGAAGCTTCGAACTTCCATATAATAGGTTGTTATTGGCCACTTAGTGATAGCTCGAACTTTGTCTTCATCAACTTGAATTCCTCCTCTACTTACTAAGAAACCTAGGAAGACTACTTTAAGTCAACAAAAGTCACACTTCTTTAAGTTCTTATATAACTTCTTAACTCGAAGCATAGAGAACACATTTTAGAGGTGTTTAGAATGCTTCTGTAGTTTGGGACTATATACAAGTATATGATCGAAGTATAACACCATAAATTTTTCTATCAAATCATATAACACATGATTCATCAACCTTATAAAAGTGTTTGGAGTGTTAGAGTGACCGAAGGCCATCACGAGCCACTTATACAACCAATGTCTTATCTTAAATGCAATCTTCCATTCGTCTCCTAGCTACATCCAGATCTAATGGTAACTTAACTTTAAGCCAATCTTAAAGAAGTCTCTAGCTCCATGCCATTCGTCAAGCATATCGTCAAGCCTCGGGATCAAATATTTATACTTGATGGTAGTCCTATTGATAGCTTAGCTATCAATACATATACTTTCTTTAGCACTAACAAAGCTAACACAACATAAGGACTTAGAGAATCTCAAATATAGCTCAACTATTGACATACATACTTTCTATAGGTGGGCTTGTTCGATAAGGCAACCCTTAGTTGTAAGTCTATGGCATGCTCAACACCTCAAACCAATAGTAGTGCTTTTGGCAAATTGTTAGGAAATAGATCTACAAATTCATTAAGTATCCATTGTACCTTAGTTAGTAACTCAGTTTTCAGCTCCATCATTTTTGTGCAACCTCTGAATTAATAGGAAGGTTAGGGCATTTGACTTCAACTCATGTGATAGCTTATCTTAATGAAGTTTTTCTTCTAAGCTCGGTTCAATTGAGTCCACATATCTTGAACCTAGTTTGGGGTCATTGGACTCAATACAATCCTCCTTCCATCATGGTCAAAGGCATACATATTCTTAAACCCGTCATAAATAACCCTTTAATCGAATAACCAAAGCTAGCCAACAATATGTGCAATGCACATATGGGAAGAATGTCACATTGGACCTTATCCTGGTACACTTTAATTAAGATTGGCATAGTAACCTACTGGGTGACATGGAGAGCTCATCTCTCATTCAACTAGTTTAACTTGTATGGCTTAGGGTAGGGGTAGTTGGCAACTTAAGTTTCTATACCATGCTAACCGAAGCTATGTTAGTACAACTCCCACTATCCATAACAACAGGTTACTATGCCAAATGACTATGTTCAGGAATTCATCCTACTTAGCACCTGCTTTACACATCTCCTTTGAAGAACTCTTTCTGCTCAACATACTGCTTTAGCTCTTGGACTTCCTCATTTGTATTGTCAACTTCAATGGTCAATACTTCATCTTTAATGACTTCTATTTGTTGGTTTAGGTATCAGGTAGCCATGTGACCAAACCCTTAGCATTTAAAGCACTTAATCTCACTCATCTTCTTCCCTAAATTCTACCCCTTTTCAAACTTCCTTGCCAACTCTCTATTAATAGGTTGGATTAGGCTTCTTCATACCTATTCAGTTTCAATCTCATGGTTCTACTTGGGACAGGTTGGATAGGTTATGTCTTACTTAGTGGATCTTTAGGAATAATCCTACCATCTTTGGTACTCAACCCTTTAAGCAGCTTAGATAGCAACCTCCAATGCATCAATTCTCTAGACATCTAATTTGTCTCCAATCTCAAACTTCGATATCTAATGAACCAAGAGACAGTCTGGGCCTTAGGCTCCTCAACTTCACAAAGAATCATTAACATTAGAATTCCTTTACATGATCATCAACACACATTCCACCTTGCCTAAGTTCTTTTAACCTTTTAAAAGTGCCCTTCATATAGTAATCAAGCATAAATCTTCTTTGCATAGCTTGGTGCATCTCCTGCCAAGTGTAGATCTTTGGTTCTCCATTCTAAGTTGGCTAGCTTGTAAATTCTTACACCAAATGGTACCATATCTAGCAAACTCAAAGTGCAGCTAATCAAACTTTAGCATGCTTATTTACTTCATGACATTCAAATATCTTTTCAATTTTGTCTTCTTAATCTAAGTAATCATTTGCATTGTGAGACCTAAAGTAGGTTCGCATTTGTAATTTGACATTTTCCATCCCTTTAACTAATTAGGTAACTCTTTCCTCAGCTTCATAGTACTCTTCCTCCTCACTTTCCTCGACCTCATCCAATTCAATTCATTGTCATACCTTCCTTTCCACTCCAACTCCTCAGTTTTGTCCTACATAACCAATGTCATCTTAGTCACCTTGGTCAAGGTAGTAACAAGCACCTTATCTTCACCTTTGTTAAGGAAAAACTCGAAAATCGAGGGGACTGCTTTGGCAGCTTAGACAATAGCCATCCTGTTAATGGCACAAGTCAACTTAGCCATCATGGTAGTGACTTCATCTAACTTCTCTTTAGTCAACCTCGATATGGCTTAGGTTGTCTTACCATGGTAGACAATACCACTTTCGTTGTCACTAACACCTGTGTTAATGCTTGAGTCGATCATTGTCTTCACCAAACTCAAAAAATCAACCCAAAAGTAATAATTAATGCTTTCATAGAATAAACTTTTATTTGAACTTCAAAGCAATTACATAATACTTACTGTAACAACTTCGTCATAACAACCGTAACATACACCAATGCTTTGTTTCCAACATTTGAAATAGGGGTAACCTTTTTTAGTGCCTCTACAATTATACTGACTCAGTACTACTTAAGCTCAAACATACTTCTTAAGCACTACTACAATACTCACAACTATGATAACTATAAAGCATACAACACCAAGCATAATCAATACTACACAAGCATAGTCAAGAACACTAAAACTACCAACTCAAACTTACGATGAAGCTTAAAATATAGAACAGTTACTACCTAAAGCACATCGTACCACACCAAATGTAGACACTTAATTTTTGCCCCCCACCCCCTTTTATTTTTCAGAATAGGTTATAGAGTCCTAAATTAGAAAAAAAAATACAAAAGAATAAAAAAATAAGAAAACCTCCTAAAATAAAAGACTTAGGAAGAAATACAAAAAAAAAAAAGAAAAATAAGAAAACCCAAAAATATGAAGTTTAGGAAAGTACAAATTAGGAAAATAGGAAAAAGCACAAAAAAATAAGAAATTTAGAAAAAATACAAAAAAATGAAAAAATTTAGAAAAATATATGAGAAATTTGATAAGTCACAAAAAAAAGGAAGATCTGAAAAAATAGGGAATTAAAAAAAATTCTTTACAATAGAATAGATTTTTAATTTAATTAGATTCAAAATAAAGGACCATTGGACTAAGGTTTAAATTTAAATTTAGTCTAAGCTAACTTAGTCTATATATGCAATACAGGCTAATGGCCTAACGGTAAAACAATTAGATTAAGCACATGGATTAAGCTAAAGGTCAAGGGTTCAAAACTTACTAGATGCATGCGAGTAGTTTTTTTTTTTTTTTGTCCTTTTTTTTTTTTAAGCTTCGCATGTGGCCACATGTCAAGTCGTTATTAAGCCACGTGTCTAATTGTGACATGTGGCGTTTTATTATTGGTTGTGGCAACAAAATTTCCTTCCCCTCATTTTCTTCTCCCCTTTCCTTTTCTTCCCTTCACTTTCTTTTTAAATAAATAAATAAACAATTAAAAGAGGGGAGACATACAGCAAAGTGGGGTATGGGGGGGATGTGTGTAGGGATTTGCTTTTTTTAAAAAAAGAAACACATTAACACATACAGTGAAGAGGGTTTTCATTTCAAAAGAAAAAAAAAAACATAGGACACAAGGAAAAGGGGGGACCTATAGGGAGCTCTCTCTTGCTCTCTTCAAAACTCTCTCTCTCTAAACTTTCTTCCTCCCTCTTTTGAGTAGCACATCTCTCTCTCTCTCTCTTGATTTCCAGGCCAAAATCACACACAACACAGAGGAGGGACCTACGATAGACAGTCTCTCTTTCTTTCTCTCTAACTTTCCCTATCTACTACCTCTCTCTCTTTATTATCACTTTCTCGGCCCTCTCTTAAATCCTCTCCTTCGAACTCTTTCCTTCTTGCATAATACCCCCGAGACTGACGTACCACTACTCCACTAACCTAAGCCAACGCAGTAATGACTACAACTACTTCCTAACATACCCCTACTGTAGCATGCTTACCAAACCAACACCCTCACAAACCCTTCTCAACTCTCTTTACCTTGGACCCTCTTGCACCCAACCCACTCTCTCTAACTGAACACCTATTGAATAGCACATATACAAAACCTCGCGGCCCACTGTTCTCCACCACAGACTGAACCACCACAACGCATACACAAACAAACCCACACACCTAAGGCTAACCTCCAACACCCTTAAACACGAAACCCACCACACCATCCACCAACACATAACCACTCATAACCACTTCTGCACACGTAGCAATACGACCATTGCACCACTTAACCTTCACCCAAACACCAAAACACCCTCAGCAACCATCCAAATACACTACTACAACCACACTTTGACGCCTTTCGTAAGAACCACCATCGCCTTTGGAACCAATAACCACCAAACATGGTGGCATCATCCTTATACCCCCTAAACCCAATAAAAAACACATGAAACCGACTTTTCCCTAAAAAATTGTAGTTTGAATTCATCTCTAATGCCATCATTCATTGGTCCATTGTAGTCGAGTCATTTGACTTGAATTTCGGCCTTGGTTCGACTTAACTCGAACCCAAGATCCATGCCCCATTACACCGACTCGTAGACCTAGCTCCAAATCGGTCCAATATCCATTTTGTGTTTTGGTTTTCTTTTTGTAATTTTTTAATATTATTATTATTTATTTATTTACTTGCTCTATTGTAAAATGTAAATGTACTTATAAACTAAAAAAAAAAAAAAGAAAGAAGGAAAAAAAAAAGGTGAAAAAGAGAAAAATAAAAAAATATATATATAAAAAAAAGAAAAAGAAAGAAAGGATTTGGTTTTATTTATTTGTGTTAAGTAAAAAATAATAAAAAAATAAAAAGCAAGCATAAAAATAAAAAAGGTAAATAGATAAAAAAAGTAAATAATAAAATAAAATAAGCGAACAAATAAAATTTATTTTATCACTTAGAAAAAATTATTTTTCAAATAAAATAAAAATAAACAAATCCTTTCTAAATTATGATCATTTAGACTTTCCAAAATTTAAACCAATTCAAGACCCTTTAGGAAATTTTCTTCAAATAAATCAAAATGGATAAACCCGGCTATTTTTCTAAAACTAAAATCAATCAACCCACTATATTTTTGGTAAATAAACTACAAAAGTCTTATCTCGAATAGCAGATACATAAATATCCGTATGTAAATGCAGAGTAACCTAAAATATGGAAATTTTTTTTTTCCATTTTTGTAAATAGTTATATAAATTAATTAATTTAGTCATGTGTAATATGATTAAGTGTTTAGAAATTAAAAAGGGTATATATGAAAAGCAAAGTTAAATTTGGAAATTTAAAAAGTAATACCCATTTAAGGTTTAATAAATTAGCTCCTGCATCTAGATTTCTAGTTTTTGAAATACCATTTTATAAATTGGTTTTTTAATTGATATACTGGTAGTTAAGTTATAACCAATCCACTTAATTTATTATAACTTAATTATTTTCTCGACTTCAATTGGGTGGCGATTCCAATACCTTTTCAAATTTAAAAAAAAAATGGTTTTCTTTAAACTTTAGTCAAAAGTCGATATTAAATGAGTAGGATTTAGTATTGATCGGTTTAAAGAAGATTCAATTTAAAAAGAACCGGAAGGGTGAAAAACCAGGCTCGACACCAAACTAATTCAAACAACAACAACACATTCATAATTGGCAACAAAAGAACAAAACATGAACAATAACAAAAAACCCTACTCCCATAGCAAACATTATCAAAGTTTTGATACCAAGATGATGTGCTACCATGGATAGACACACGATAACCAACAATTATGCAAAAAGATGGGTCCTATTCGAAGAATGGATAGAAGGTTACATGTTATTCAAAATTAAGACAAACCCATGCACTACCATTAGGTATTGCACACCAAGTGACATACACAAACTCACTAGCTTAGTTAACATGACGTATAACTAAGTTAAAGGGATTACTCGCTACTAATTCTTACTTAAGGAACAAGATAAGAGTAATACTTGACTTGAAAAATTAGTTAAGTCCTTAGCTAATACTTAAGAACAAGTTGGCTAAAGATGATAAGAGGGATATTCATTAATTATTCCCTCGATTGGGTACAAAATGAGGTATATATAATCGCCATTTTAGGCTACATCCTAAAATTATGTAAGTACTAAAAAGGGTAAAGCATAAAAAATAATTTGTACATATAATGCAAGGGTAAAATAAACAAAGGAAGGCATTGTGTATGTGGAGTATCTGTACCATATACACTATCGGGAAAAGATGTGGCATACGTATCACGTTGCAGATGGTTGGGCTTTGATTCAAAGATCCATCCGTAGGACGTATGTAGGTTAGAGGTCAAGGCATCACGTAGGTCAATACACTTATCGGTACACTAAGCTTTGTGCTTGTCGATTTGATGGGACAGTTAGTTGAGCTATCTGCCCACTCTTGAGCTTCTTCAAGATAATTCAATATTAGCTATCCTAATATTGGGTTAGGTTAGATTGTAGCTTGACTTCCTTCACCCAAAAGATAGTGTAAAGTTGGTTGAGGCTTGGGTACTCAAATAGGTCAGCTTACTGAAAGAGCTAGACCTTATCCTCTATGAGTTGTTATTGAAGTGTTTGGCAAACTAAGGTAGCCAGTTTGCGAGCTTTGGAGTGAGTAATTGGCCCTCGATTTCCATCATGATACATGCTTTCGCTCCTACAAGACATCTTAAGATGCTTAAGCCTAAGACA
This sequence comes from Lumnitzera littorea, assembly GCA_024138015.1. Lineage (NCBI taxonomy): Eukaryota > Viridiplantae > Streptophyta > Magnoliopsida > Myrtales > Combretaceae > Lumnitzera > Lumnitzera littorea. The sequence continues at coordinate 81,875,793 of JAMXBB010000007.1, forward strand.
TTCATTGCTACGAAGGATGCCAAACTATTGGAGAATTTCATATTTAATATGGAAAAGCACGTTACAGCTCGTCCAAATAACTTAACTAGTGGTGCCAAGCTAGGGTAGTGCACCAAAAATGAAGAGATTCATAATGGCATTGCACATGTCAATACATGGGTAGAATTGTAGGCTGAGTTATGAATTTAGTTCTTTCTAAAGAATGTAGAATACAACGTTCATAAGAAGCTAACAAAGCTCCAATAAAGATATGAGTACTCTTTTAGATTGAAAATTTTACTCACCACTTTAGTTGATCACAACCAAATGCACTTATTACTAAGGGTAGGTGTGATTCAAATTGGTTTGGACTTCTCTTTAAGCTAATCCAAACTATAAAACTACAGTTTAGCTTTTATAGTTTTGAACCAAATTGCATAGTTTGGATTAGGAATTTTCCAAACCATAAAATTTCAACTTGGTTCAATTTAGTTTCCAAATTGGGTCATATTCTTTAATATAGGAAAATATATTTACATAACATGTTATCTCATATAAAAGTATTGAATTTATTTAATAATAAGTATTGATATTATATTAGAGAACAATGAAACCAATGTTCATGCTAGAAATTTCAAATGTTTATTAATAATTAATTTTATTTATAAATATAGCATATAGTATAAATTTTGAACTAAACTATACATAAAATTTATAAATTATGATAATAAAAATTCAATACATACACATTTCAGTAAATGTAAATGGTTTTTTTCTTTAAATATTATATTATAATAAAAGAATTTTTTTAGTTGTAAGTTACAATATTACCATTTTTTCTTATAAAATGGTTTGGATCGATTTTGCTGGTTAGTTCTATTTATCCTTCTAAGTTAACTATAAATTAATGGTTCGGCTTGAGAATTTCTAAACAAATATATATATTTAGTTTGGTTTAGTTTGGTCGATTTTTTCCCTCATCCTACTTATTATATATATCACTCTCTTGTTTACATACTATTGTAGCCTTGTCATATCGAGGAATTAGTTAAAGTGTGCTACTATTCATTTTATGATTCTTATTTGTGCCCCTTTAACTTATTGTTGCCTTTCTTTCTTATTATCTATTGCCTTATAGAGATATAGGCCTTCTTGGCCATTGCTGCATAAGTTACACTTGCTTACTATTACAAAGGCATGATAGTGTGTCGCACGACCGGTCTATATGGTAAAGAAAGCATCAAACCATAATGATACATGTACCTATAAGAAATGAAAATGTCTTGATGCGTTTGTTTCATATAAAAATGTAATTACGATAAAATTAGGAATATCCTCTACTAAACTTTACCTATATTCTCTATATTTTTTTCCTTCAAAAATCTTATATTATCAAGTGACTTGATAGTACAAATACAAATATTTACTTTCTCTTAATGGAATTATATATAAATTTATATTATGCTATTAATGGATATTTAAATACTATTAGACCCTAACTATATAAATTAAATTTGGGATTTCTATAATAATACTAATAAAAATGTGTTTCTGTAATACTACTCAATCTAAACCATTAATTTACTAAAATATGATCTACATCATTTATCCTATTAATATAGGTTAACATGTTACTTGAATAATAGGTTAGGTTATTTTGTTATAACAGTTTATTTGCTATAAAAGGTAACATATTAACTTTTTATAATAAGTTACCTTATCTAGCATTATAGAAACATTATATTGCCAGTATTACTATAAAAAAATCTAAATTATATTAAGCCATAGATGAATTGATTTGACTTTCCAAAAGCATGTTTTTTCTAGCCAACACACCGTCTATGTTGTTGGCTTCCCCACCTCCAACATCCCACTCTCTCCTACATTAGCTACTAGCCATGGACCAAGATTCTTATACTCAAATTCTCTTTCTCCTTGTACTTGCATATGTTTTTCTAAATGTTCTTCCACTCCATAATGGTAGCAGAAATTTGACAGCCACTCAAATTTGAAATTTACCTAGATTTTATCTCCCTGCGGGCTTTTAACCCACAAGCTGCTCGATGAAGGTCGATTTAGTTTCGTTTTTTAACTTACACTCTTAAGAAATATCTATGTATCGATTTAAATTCTTCAATCATTATTGCCGAGTCAATTTGATGTTTCTTTTTGATAACACATATAGAATAAATAAGGCAACTCGTGTATTTGAACCCAGTAGTTTATTTATGAGAAATCAATGTCTTGCACTTTTTATTCTATCTAATCGTTAATTAGAAGCGAAAATCATAAAAGAATAAAAATTTAGAAAAAGTACAAAAATCAATGAAAAAAATTAATCTAAATAATTTTTTTTTATGAAAAAATAACAAAACTTAGAAAGATATATTTAGTAACCTCATACCACTAGATTAAAATGAAGAAACGATGAGATTTTGATGGTTTCACATTATTGATGATAAAAAGAATAGCCTTACACTATCGACAAAGAAGAAATGCACTACACTAATCTTAGAAAAAATAGCTTCTTTATTCAACATCAAATCACACTCGTCCTAATTGACTATAAGTTTTGTCTATTTATAGACATAATAAGATCTAATATTTTAAGAAACTAAATCTTGATAAATATAAAAAATAAAGATTTCATATTTTCAATAAAGGATACTTATCTAACTAAATCTTAGAATAGAAAACATTAATAATATAATATCTGTTTTTTCTTGATCTACATTATTCTCTCTCTTTTAAAAAGATTCATGCTCAACCTTGGATTTATTGTAGATCCCATGAAAACATGATTGTTGAAGCAAAACACCTACCTCTTGATGAGTAATACCTTTCATTTAGTGAAAACACTACGTTGATTATAGATCATATACTTTAAGTTTTCGATCTTATCGTGGTTAAAACACAAAATCCAAAGAAACTGGCTATGACTTTATATGTTGCATTCAAGAAATTTTTCACTAATGATGCCTTGGGACATTGAACCTTAAGGAATGTAATTTGACTTCAATTATGTCTAGAGGTATTTGGCTTGAACAATTCTCCAATGCAAAAAAAAAAAAAAAAAAAAAAAATTTGACTACAGTAGTTGAGATAATGATTATTTCAAGAAACAAAAGTAATTGTAATTTCGGGAAAGAAAAGATTCTTTAAAAAAAAAAAATTGGTCCAAGAACAAACACTAAATTTAGGTTCTAAAAAGAAACATAATATTAAGCTCTAATACTAAATTTGATGTAGGATAACGGAAGTTACAATCATAAAAGAATGAAAAATTAGCAAAAGTATAGAAATCAATAAGAAAAATTAATTTAAATGATTTTTTCTATGAAAAAATAACAAAATTTGGGAAAATATATTAGTTACATGATGAAATTTTGATGTTCCTACAGCATCAATGAGAAAAATAATGGCTTCACACCATAAATGAAATGAAGAAGAAAGGTATAACACCAATCTTGAATGTTACTATTTAAAAAACCTAGGGAGATAGAGAACGTTTTTAAATATTATACCAAGAGAAATTTATTTATATATATTAATGGCTTGTGTTTTCTCATAAATGTTACTATTTTGGAAATCTAGGCGACTGCTCTCAGCATTTTATTTCAAAATGAACAAATAATTTCTTTAAGGTTAATTTGCTTGAGTTGTAATTGTCCTAACCGTCACCCTCTATCTCGGGAAAAATTCCATTTTATTAGAATTGAATCTTAACCAAGCACCTCATCTCTCTCTCTTACGGACACACACACACACACACAAAAAAAAAAAAACCCTCTTAACAAATCGTAGGTATAATAGGATTTTTCCCTAGATAGAGAATTACAGTTATTAATAGAATTTACTATTGTCACTATTTAATAGTAATAATAGTGATAATTGATATTATAATTATACCATAAATATATTAATAATGGTTATCGATATAAATGACATTTGTAACCCTAACAAAATATTATTAAAAGTATTAATATATTAAAAGAGATAATTTGGACAATAACAAAAAAAAAAAACACTAAATGCTCCATCTTTTGCTTTAATATTATAGATAAATATAATAATAATAGTTTGAAATTGTGATATAATGGGTCTATATAGGAAGACTAGGGTCAAATTAGATGTTATTGAAATGGGAAGCCAGATGGCCAATAAAAAAAGAAATGGGAAGCCAACCGAACAATTCTCTCTTTGACCATAGACTTTATTGAAATGCCAATTTCCAAGCCAATACTCGTTTTCTCATTCTTCCCATGGGCCATATTATTAGTTAAAGCATTAAATAATAAGGATGCATGTTCTCCACAAGCTTGATCAGTTGAGAAGTCAAGTCTTACGTTGTTTGGAAGGAGAGTTTTCGTATTTGTACATTCATTGGCAAGGAATATTACTTACGTACCTTAATTAAATTAATAAAAAAACAGCTCCATTAGCACCGCGAAGAAAAAGTTTCCAAGTTGGATTTGGTCAGCTTTAGTTGTTCTAATACAACTCCTTCCTTTTTTCTTTTTTCCTTTTTTTTTTAAATTTCTTTTTTCTTCTTTTAAATTCATTTGTACGATTTTTATTTTGGTCCGTTCTTAATCTGACTTCAGGGATCGAAACCATCGATGACATTTTAGATTCAGATTTTTTCCCCATTCTTTCATATCTCTTGTACTTTTGTTATCAGCATTTTTAAGTAAAAATGATTTCAAGATTTCTACAAAATATGTAATTAAATAGATTTTGATAAAATTGGATATAAAATTACCAAAAGTAAGCAAATGCAGATACATAATGCTATTTCTATATGGATAAATTCAGTACAAGTATTTAAACTTTTATATTTTTTTTTTATTTTAATACTTAAACTTTAAACTTGTTTGTTTTAGTATCCCAATTTTTTAAATAAAAAAGTAGTATATTTTTTATAATGACCATTATTATAAAATATTGAAATAATAATATAAATACATCAACTTTCATTTTATTTCTATTTTAATACTTGAACTTTATTTTTTATTTTATTTTGGTACTTAATTTTTTAAAGTGAAACAAATAAGTTTTTTTTTTTTAACGGCCGTTATAATAGATATATTAGTTTGTCTCATTTAAAATGATGTGATACTAAAATGAGTAAATTTGAAATTTAGGTACCAAAATGAAAAAAAAATATAAAAGTTCGGGAACTTCTAATGGTTTGTCTAGTTTACTAAGAACAAAAAAAAAAGGACCCATTTCTAAATGAGCCCCTTTATATTAACATATGATGAAAACAAATTAGTGAGGATATTTCATGGACCTTGATAAAATAAAAATTTTTATAATGCAATACGTAGTGATATTTTTCTTTTTCTTTTTTCTTTCTTTTTTAGTTTCCTTGATGGGATAGTCTTACCATCTAAATCCATCTTGAAGCTTTTTAATTTCCATAACATTTTTTATAAGTTCTTATGTGTATCCATAGTTGTTATGAGTGTTTTTTTTTTTCTCAAGTTAAAATGAATGCAAAATCACTTTGGTATAAACTACTAATAGAATCATTACATTGTGTGTATAATTTTATAAATTTATGATTTTACCAGTTTCACATGAGTGTATGACTCTATACATATTAATTCTTAATAAAATCGTGAGTTTAGCAACTATGCATATATACATAAACCATGTATACAAACATAATTGATAGATTATATGATGATATTTGGTATCATTCTCATGATTCGTATTGAAATTAGAAAAAAGGCCTATTTTTATGCAAGCATTATGATGCAATGATATTGAGCGTGATCAAAAAGGGGCTAGAAGAATTAGGGTTTGAAGAAGAGTCAAAGGGAAAAAACCAGTTTGAAGAGACAAAAGACAATAAGGAGCTAAATGTGTTCAATAATAGTACCAAAGCTTCTAACCCTATCAATAATTGATATGGATTGAAACTACTATCATAGGCCATAGGCCATGCAATTTAGCACAACTAAACATTACAGCAAAATAGAAGTTCTAGTAGCATCTTATGAATATTCCTTGCACTTGCATTATATTTCTTTTGTACATGTGACATCATGATATTACTCCATTACATAATATCAATAACTAACTATCTAGGGGAGCCTAATGTATACACTATATTCTATACGGTAAAGGAGAAAAAAAATACAAAAATAATACTTCTTCCTAATTTGGCTTACATTCCAGCTTGGATTTGTATTCAAATCCATTATTTTCTTCACACCTACAATTTACCACATAATACTTGGTATCAAAGCTCTTTGGTGGCTACATGCCTCATATTAGGGAGCAAGATAAAATGGAGCAATTAATTTGAAACTTCTTTAAGGAGCATGATGAAAAGAAGCAACAAATATAGGGCACCTAGATTAAGCTATTCATAGAAACTTTCAATAAACAACAATCTTAATTAGATGAGTAGAATGCTACCCTCTGAGCTTTGTAGCAACAACTAGATGGAGCTAAGGAAGTAGACCATTTGAGTACAGGCAAAAAAGTGCAACTAGAAACCGAAAATACTAATACGCTTAATACTTTGCTTGAATAGGTGTTGACTCGGCCTAATACTATAGATTACCAAGTACCTACTTGTTCAACACTAGTTGATTCCCCTACTCTTAGAAGAGAGGACTTCAAGGCATGGTTATTTCGATCTGAGCAATTCTTTTAGATTGATGCTATACAAGAAATCTACAAAGTCAAGATAGCAATAATGCATTTCGAGGTAAGGTTTAACAGTGGTATCACTCATTTGTAAGGACTAGACAAGATGGGAATGCCATCACTTAGCAAGAATTGATTGGCACTTTGAGTCTAAGATGTAGTGATAGTACCTTAGATGACCCACTGGGGGATTTAAAGAAATTACATCAGGTGGGTTCCCTTGCTAAATATATGGAGGAATTTGAATTCCTAGTATCCTAACTTAACTTGATTGAATCTTATCAAATAAGCCTTTCCTTGGCTGGCCTTAAACCTGAGCTACAAAACCCAATTCACATATTCCAACCTCACACATTACAACAAGCCTATACATTGGCTCGACTCCAATCAGCCACCCTTAAAGCCACTTAACCCATGAACAAACCTAACCGTAATACCTTACCTTCTTTCATGCAAACTTATACACAATACTACATTACTAAGACCTCTTAAAACCCGAAATACTCTATTAATGCACCAACATCCTATAGTTCTTCACCCCTTCTTTTACCTGCTCCTAATGCTTCAACTAAAACCTAGCTAGCATCCTACTACCCTAAACCCATTTGAAAAATAACCCTAGAAGAACTCAAGGACAAAAGGAGGAAAAAACAATGTTTTTGGTGTGATGAGCCCTTTGGCCCTTGACATTGTTGCAAAAATAAGAGACTCAACTTATGGTTGATTGAACCTAATGAAGAGGCACCCACTTAAAGCCTAAGATGAAGGTACCATAGTAGAGTTGGAAGGGAAGCTGTTGAAACTTACACTTTGTACATTACGTTAGAGTAGAGTAAATATTGATGGTCCCATGCAGTTTAAAGAGTTAGCTAAGAAGAGAAGCATCAATATCCTCATAGACCGTAGAAGCTCCCTCAATTTTGTTAATAGTAGACTGACCAAGGATTTGGTGTTTAAAACCTAACTTACCACTCCATTAAAGGTTAATCTAGTTGATGGAATTGTTTTGTTTCATTAATATAGGATTCCTAACTTTAGTTGGGAAATGCAAGGGTTATAGTATGAAGCCGAGGTGTATTTACTACCACTCATGGGCTATGATCTTATATTAGGCATACCATGGCTTGCTTAATTGGGAAATATTGTTTGGAATTTTAAGAATTTGGCAATGCAGTTTGAGAAAGATAGCCAAATTTGCATGTTGCATGGAGATAGGGAAGTTCTTCGCTACATTGAAGGTAACCAACTTCTCAAAATTCTCAAAACTGATAGTTCTTTGTTTGTTTAATACTAGATAGTATGTTATTCTATGGTAGGAATGGATTTTGGTAAGGAAATTCCATTGAGACCTGAAATCATTTATTTACTCGAAGAGTATAACAACATTTTTGAATTTCCTAGTACACTACCTCCTAGTAGAGGGTTTGAGCACCATATACACTTGAAGGACAACACCCAGCTTGTTAATGTGAGACCTTATAGACATTCCATAGTTTAAAAAACATTGTTGGAAGAGATGATCAAGGAATTATTGAATGGTTAGGTAATACGCTATAGCTACAACCCATTTGCTTGACCCATTGTTTTGGTGAAGAAAAAAGATCATACATGGCATATGTGTATTGATTGTAGGGAATTGAAGAAAAACACCATTAAGGATCAATTCCCTATACCAATTGTTGAAGATTTATTTGACAAACTGTATGGGGCCAACTATTATAGCAAATTAGACCTAAGATCGTACTACCATCAAATTTTGATGCATCTAAATGATGTGTTTAAAATGGCTTTTCCTACTCACAAAGGGCATTACGAGTTCTTAGTCATACCCTTTATATTAACTAATGCTCCATCCACTTTTCTAGGACTCATGAACCAGATATTCAAACCATTTTTGAGGAAATTTGTGCTAGCCTTCTTTGATGATATTTTGGTCTATAATGCAACTATGGAGGATGTGCAATATTTAAGAGTTGTATTCGAAGTTCTATGTATAAAGAAGTTGTTTTTAAAGAGGAGTAAGTGTAGGAGTCATGTAGATTGAGTACTTAGGATATGTTATCACCAAGATTGGGTTTGTACAAACCATAAGAAGATCAAGGTGATAATGTAATAGCCACGGTCGAAAACACTAAGACAATTGTGAGGTTTCCTTGGCTTAGCTTAGTATTATCGGTGTTTCATTCAAAACTACAACATCTTAACTAAACCCTTAACATTACTGTTGAAAAAAGGATAGTTCACATGGTCTGAAGATGTTACAACTATGTTCAATACCTTGAAGAAGGCATTAATTTCTTCACTAGTTCTATGACTACCCGACTTTTCCAAGCCATTGATAGTTGAGATTGTCATGAGTAGAGAGGGAGTAGGTGCTGTGCTGATGCAAGATTAGCATCCAGTTGCTTATCTCAGTAAGGCTATTCCTCCTAAACTTTAAGAGTTGTCAAGCTATAAAAAGGAGCTCATAGCTTTAGTTTATGCTATAGAGAAGTGGTGCAATTACCTCCTTAGTAGACACTTTATAGTGAAAGCTGACCACCATAACTTAAAATACCTCTTGGAGCAAAAATTAGTAACTCCAAGTTAACACAAATGGCTAACTAAGTTATTAGGTATGGACCATGAGATATAGTTTAAGAGTATATGTTGATGCCTTGTTTAAGATGAAAGAATTGAAGCTGTTCTAGATCACTACTACAATTACACCACCAAAATTCTTGGATGAAATAAAGAAGAGCTGGGTACTGGAAGAAGCTTACACGATTGTAATAGATAAACTAAAGGATGGTTAACCATGCGACAAGTTTTCTTGGATTGATGGGATATTGTAGAGAAAAGGTCATGTAGTAGTAGGGCCTTTTATCACTTTACGTAACAAACTATTGAGCCTATATCATAGAGGAGCATTGGGTGGACACTTGAGAGCTTAAGTGACTTACAAACACTTAGGATCAATTTGTTATTAGCCCAAGCTGGAGAAGGATGTTCGTTGGTTTGTGAGAGAATGTAATATATGCCAGAGTTACAAATTTGAAAATGTAGCTACTTTGGGGTTATTGTAATCCCTTCCTATTGTTGATGGGTGCTAGAAATATGTTACAATGGACTTCATAGAGGGATTGCCCAAATCTGGTGGAAGGGAAGTTATAATGGTAGTTATGGACCGATGTCGAGCTTGATTTTTCGTTTTCTTTGATTTAAAATTAATTTCCCATTTTCTGATTAATACTAAACCCTAACTCATTTAATATTAATCATCGACTAAAGAAATTGAGAAATTCCAATTTTTTATTAAAAATAATTTTTGGAGTCGCCACCCGACTAGAGTCGAGAAAAAGGAAAAAAACCGTAATCAATTGAGTGAATTGATTATGGTTTGACTATCGATTTTTGATCTCAATTTTAATGAAGAAACTAGAGAATTCTAAATTCGGGGGCTAACCTATTAAATCCTAATGGGTACCACTATTTATTGACCGAAATTAGGATTATTCTTCTAATTATAATATTTAAAAATAAATAAATAAATAAAAATCAAACGAGAAAGAACCTAAGTTTCTATATATTTTATTGTCGCCTCGAAGGTACCTACGTGCCCGTTAGCCGAGATCAGACGATCGTAGTTTTTTCCGAAAACTTTAATGTGTTGATTCTTTTTATAAAAAAAAATGATTGGTTGAATTTACGTTTTTATTAACTATTTTATTTTTATTAAAAAAATCTTTATAAGCCTAATTTTTATTCCTAATTATAAAAAAAAAAAACTAAAAACCTAATTTTTGAAAAGTCCCAAATTAAGATTTTTATTTAAAAACAATTAAGTGATAATTTTTTTTATTTTCAAGAAAAACCTTAAAGATTTTATGAAATATGTAATTTTTATGAAATATGCAATGTTCTACATGATGAATCTTTTATATAAAAAAGATGCTTAAAACATAAAAAAATAAAAGAAAAGAAAAGAAAAGAAAAATTTTCTAATCATAGAAAAGATGCCTAAATCATAAAAAAGATGCCTAAATCATAAAAAAGATACTTAACCATAAAAAAAATCTAAACTATGAAAAAGATGTTTAAACCATAGAAAAAAAATTTGAATCATAGAAAAAATGTCTGAATCATAGAAAAGATGTTTAAATCATGGAAAAGATGTTCAAACCATGGAAAAAAAACATAAACTATGGAAAAGACATCTAAACTATGAAAAATAAGCCTAAATTATACAAAAGATGTCTTGTCGTAAAAAAGAAGTCTATTAAATATATATTTTTTATTTTATGAACATCAAAATGAATTTTTTATCTAGAAAACCCTAACATGCCTAATGCAATTTTTCTAAATTAATACAATATGCAAATAACGAGATTTTATAAAATATGCGATTTTATAAAAATGTCATTTTGAAAATATGAAATCTAAAAATAAAATAAAAAAACTAAAATTTAACTTAACACATGTTTACTAGACACTAATGCTATAACTAATTACTAGCAATTAAAGACACAATAAAAATAAAAAAAATTAGTACAAATCTTAAAAACAACTGCGCATATACTAAGTGAGATAAAAATAAATAAATAAAACAAGCAATAGACAATAATAAAAAACCACTATTATGTATCTACAAGGCAAAGCACGCAAAGCTGATAAAAGGGAACAGATTAGATCCTTAGTCTTATCGCGAGCACAACTATAGAATTGATCTAACAAATGTGTGATTGTTCTTTCTGACTCGCATCATACAATTCCTATTTATAAAACTTGAAAACAAATCTTTTGAATCGAATCAAATAAAATCTAAAATAGATTCGAATCTTACAAATTTTGATTTTATTAGATTTGATGTCACCGTATCAAATTTTCTTTTTTTTCGACAACTATTTAGTCAAGATTCCATCAAATTAATTTTTTCAAATTTTTTATTTTTTAGTATTTTTTTCTTTTTTTTTCCAACAATTTTCTACTTTTTTTGTATTTTTTATCATTTTTCAATTTTTTTTATTATTTTCTAAATTACGACCCTAAAAACAAAAATTATAATTACTATGAGCAAAAATTGAGTGTTTACAGCTGCCTCTCTTTGTGGTGAAGTTTGAATAAAACTTTGCCACAAAGATAAAAGTGACATCATTTTTGCCTCGAGATGACTCTATCCTAAAGAACACTAAGACATTTAACAACGATAAGTTTAGAACGAAAAATAGCGAAGGTAGCGCCCTTGTGGGCTGATAAGAATCCCTAAAAGGAATCATGAGAGTTTGGTCATACCCCCTTATGGGTTGAATAATTAAAGTAAGCGAAGCACTCCTTGAGCTGGCTAAGGTCTTAAACTAGACGAAATGGGTAAGTGCTCCTAGAGTTGGCTAAAACCCTAATAGAATGAGAAAACTTGGTTGTGCCCTAATGAGCTGACTAACCAAGGCAGTCAAAGTACCCTTTGAGCTGACTAAGACCTAAAGAACGAGTTGAGAAAGCTTGATTGTATCCTAATGAGCTGACTAACCAAGGTAATCAAAGCGCTCTTTGAGCTGGCTAAGACTTAAAACATGAAGAAACTCGGTCGTGCCCTAATGAGCTAACTAACCAAGGCGGTTAAAGCGCCCTTTGAGTTGGTTAAGACTTAAAGATAAAGGAACTTGGTCGTACCCTAATGAGCTGACTAACCAAGGTGGTCAAAGCACCCTTTAAGCTGGCTAAGACCTAAAACATGAGGAAACTTAGTCGTGCCCTAATAAGCTGACTAACCAAGATGGTCAAAGCGCCCTTTAAGCTTGCTAAGACCTAAAAGATGAGGAAACATGGTTGTGCCCTAATGAGTTGACTAACCAAGGTGATCAAAGTGCTCTTTGAGCTAGCTAAGACCTAAAGATGAAGAAACTTGGTTGTGCCTTAATGAGCTGACTAACCAAGGCGGTCAAAGCGCCCTTTGAGCTCTAAGACCTAAAGATGAAGAAACTTGGTCGTGCCCTAATGAGCTGACTAACTAAGGCAGTCAAAGTGCCTTTTGAGCTGACTAAGACCTAAAGATGAGGAAACTTGGCTGTGCCCTAATGAGCTGACTAACCAAAATGGTTAAAGCACCCTTTGAGCTGGCTAAGACCTAAAAAATAAGGAAACTTGGTCATACCCTAATGAGCTGACTAATCAAGATGGTCAAAACGCCCTTTGAGCTGAGTAAGACCTAAAAAATGAGGAAACTTGGTCGTACCTTAATGAGCTGACTAACCAAGGTTGTCAAAGCGCTCTTTGAGTTAGCTAAGACCTAAAAAATGAGGAAACTTAGTCATGCCTTAATGAGCTGACTAACCAAGGCGGTCAAAGTGCCCTTTAAGTTGGCTAAGACCTAAAAAATGAGGAAACTTGGTCGTACCCTAATGAGTTGACTAACCAAGATGGTCAAAGCGCCTTTTGAGTTAGCTAAGACCTAAAAAATGAGGAAACTTGTTCGTACCCTAATGAGCTGACTAACCAAGATAGTCAAAGTGCCCTTTGAGCTGGCTAAGACCTAAAAATAAAGAAACTTAGTCGTGCCCTAATGAGCTGACTAACTAAGGCAGTCAAAGCGCCCTTTAAGCTAGCTAAGACCTAAAAAATGAGGAAACTTGGTCGTGCCTTAATGAGCTGACTAACCAAGGTAATCAAAGCGCCCTTTGAGCTGGCTAAGAACTAAAGATAAAGAAACTTGGTTATGCCTTAATGAGCTAACTAACCAAGGTGGTCAAAGCGCCCTTTGAGCTGGTTAAGATCTAAAAAATGAGGAAACTTAGTCGTGCCCTAATGAGCTAACTAACTAAGATGGTCAAAGTGCCCTTTGAGTAGGCTCAGACCTAAAAAATAACGAAACTTGGTCATCCCCTAATCAGCTAACTAACCAAGGTGGTTAAAGCGCCCTTTGAGTTAGCTAAGACCTAAAGAAGTAGAAACTTGGTTATGCCCTAATGAGCTGACTAACCAAGGTGATCAAAGTGCCCTTTAAGTTGGCTAAGACCTAAAGATGAGAAAACTTGGTCGTGCCCTAATGAGCTGACTAACCAAGGTGATCAAAGTGCCCTTTAAGTTGGCTAAGACCTAAAGATGAGAAAACTTGGTTGTGCCCTAATGAGCTGATTAACCATGACGGTCAAAGTGCCCTTTGAGCTGGCTAAGACCTAAAGATAAAGAAACTTGGTCATGCTCTAATGAATTGACTAACTAAGGCGGTCAAAGTGCCCTTTGAGCTGGCTAAGACCTAAAGATGAGAAAACTTAGTCATGCCTTAATGAGTTGACTAACTAAGGCGGTCAAAGCACCCTTTGAGCTGACTAAGACCTAAGAATTAAGATAGCACTCCATGAGCTTGCTAAATCCTTAAATGATTATAAGTTTGGCAACATTCTGTGAGTTAGGTGACTGGGAGCCTATGAAACTCTGGATTAGGACTACACTCACGAGCTGGCTAGCTCCTTAAGAGATTATAAATTGGGATTGTGTTTTAGGAGCCAGCTGGAAGCTTAAGAAACATTAGATTGGATTGCGTTCTATGAGCTGGCTAGATCCCTAAATGAGAATATGAATCTGGATAGCGCTCCATAAGCTAACTGAAGTGCTAAAGAAGATATGGATAGGAATAGTGCTTTATGAGCTTACTATATCCTTAAGAAAACAGATAAAGGGTAAGCACCCTTCAGATTCACTTAAACTCTATTGACAGTTGAAAGTAAAAATAAGGAACATAACCGACTTGAAAAAAAACTCTTGATTTGAGAAATTTACAAACGAGGAATTTGGTGAAAACTGTTTAAACATGAATTGAAAATTTGGCTACTATGGATGAAATGGATTGGAAAATGAATGGAAAAACTTGTAACAAGCCTCCACTTTCTCTCTCTCCTTTTCATGTCTTTTCATTTTCTCTTTTCCTTCTTTTTCCTTAAAAGTTTACTAATAGATACAAATTCCTATTTAAAAGGCAAACGCTATAATCATGTAGGATATCTCATATCCACCCTAGTTTGTAACCTAGACAATGAGCCTCTTGGATAAGCCTTAAACATTTATTTCGTAAGGAAAAGGTAACTCACGATTAGTCTAGTCGAAGAGGACTTCCTTATGCACTCTCGGACTGGATTTCACTTTTGATTACTATTCCAAAAATTATAATCCAGTTTGTAAGTGATACGCTCTGATCGATCTATTAGGTCTTTTTGGGTTCAGTATTGTAAATTAGGCTTTTAGTCAAATGGTTTCAAAAGAAGTTAATTGAGAGGGCCTATTTTGAAAGAAGTACTTTTATCTAACCTGAAGGGTACAAGTCAAGAACCTTTAGGAATGAACTAGGTGTGCACTTGCCCCAGTTTCAAAAATAATTTTTATCTTAGATAAATTATTCTTCAAAATTGGAAGAGCTTTGAGTAGGGAGGTAATGTGGGTGGGAAGGTCTTGTGTTTGAGAATCGAGTGGATAGAAAAGGTTTATGTTCGTGATTTGGAGTGTGATTTTGAACTAAATATGGATTTTTTGGTTTGTGGTTGAGAACATGATTCTGAATGAATATGAGGTTTTGTGTTTTTGGTTGGGAATGCGGTTTAAGGCCTTATGTTTTTTGACCAACTTAAGCCTTCTTTGATTGGGGATTTTCTCAAGCCCAATATTTGGGTATTTCTTTATTTTCCTTTTTCCTAGTTTTTTTCTTTTTCTTTTTTTTTCATTTTTTTCTTTTTTCATTTAATTTTTTTTCTTTTCTCTCCCCAAAAATAACTATCTCTTTTGTTAAGTTTTTATCTCTAGATGAATCAAGGCCCTAAATCCATAGGTTTAGAGTGCATTGGCTTAGATAAGGTATGTGTAACCTTTGAGGTATTTGGAAAAATGTTAACTCTTCTTCAAAGGGAACAATTTATTGAAAACAAAAATTATCCTTGAATTGTTATTACTGAGGTAAACACAAATCAATTTTATCCATCTCTCCTAATTAATGACCCTAACCTCCCAATTGCCCCATTGTGGGGGTGGTTCTTGATAAGGTTTACATTTGAATGGACTCCAGATTAGTCCAATAGGGTTATCAAAGGATAATTGTGTTTGGGATTTGAAAATAAATGCTTAACTTCATTCTGGTTTGCATATCAAATTCAAAATGGACCTCCTTTGAGGAATGAGTCCAAAATATCCTCACCATGATGTCTCTTAACTTTCAAAGTGTTTAAGGGTTAGTGTATAGGATATAGCTCGCCTCTTTTCATTTAAAACTTTTTAAAAGTGAGTTACCAATTCCTTACATAAGAATTGATTGACCTTAGGGTATCGACCTTACTCCCCAATTCCTTGGAACATGCCCTAGTTATGAAATTTCAAAGACTAAATGCCCCATGCCCCTAACTTATAAGTCTTAACGCCTTTAAGCTTCCATTTCTTATTTTGGGTTAGGTTATTTAGGGTTCAAATGGGCTGGAACTGACAACTTTTGAAGTGGAAGGGACTTATGAATTGTCCTTTTTGTTTGTACTGGGGATCAAGCTTAGGATAATGTTTCACGGTTTTGTGTTTTGACTTGGTTTATGGTTGGACTTGATGGCTTAAGTTTTCAGTTAGTTCAACTATCTTGATGGGCTAGGGCTCGGGTTTGGTTGGTTATTTTCTCGGGCCAAGTGGGTCTATTTAGGTTAGCTGCTTTAATGGGCCAAGTAATTGTGTTTGTCCCGAACCCTATAAGGATTTGTAACCGTTAGCAAATTTTTTTCTTTTTCTTTTCTTTTCTTTCCTTTCCTTTTGTTTTCTTTCTTTTCTCTTTCTTTTTTTTTTTTTTTTTTTTGAAAGAGAGAGAGGAAAAGTTAGGGCTTTTGTGTTATAAATACCAAGTGATGGAATTGTAAATGGAGGGTTACTTTACTAGAATTCTATATACAAACCTAGAATAACATTACTGAGTGTCTATTTACAAATGAGGAATTCTAAAGGAAAAAGACTAAATAAAAATAAAATTAAAAATCTAAATCATATTTACTTCGAATGATAAAGGCTAAAGAGTCAATTTATCCAAAAGAATGAATATTTCTGGCTAGTAGAATACTAGGCAAAACGGTAACTACTTAAAATTATTTTATAAGTTTGATTCTTTTTGTTTTGTTTCTTTTTTTTTTTTGTTTTTATTATTTTTATTTATTTACTATATGAAGGTTAGGCTCAACTGATGTGGGCCCAAATGAAAAGTGATAGATTCGAGCCCTAATAGATGTACTAAAATCTGCAACTAGGTAATATTCATAGGGTTCTTCTATAGGGACAAGATGAGCCTAATCTTGTTCCTAATAAATTCTTACTTATTTAGGCTAAAAAGTTTGAACCATATCTAGAGTATCTCTTAAGGCCAATGAGGTAGGTAAACGTGGATCTGTTTAGAAGCCCCTTGACTTGATCTAGCCATAGTTATGTAAAAAAAGAAAAAATCAAAATTACAATCATTACCTATTCTAAACTTTATACATAATTATTACAAATTATTTATAAGGAAATATTACAACTACAACTACAACTTCACAATTAGCTTTATCTATTTAGGTCTACCACATCATAGGTTCTTGTAAATTTTTTTTTTGAAAAAAGGTTTTTGTGTAATACAAAGGGTGAGTTCAAAAGGTTCTTAAGTTCTGCAACCACTACGTTTTTTTAAAGCAATGATTCTGTGGTCGCATCTAAACTTAAGTAGGGTAGCCTGATCGGCCCTGGAAGGTAGTTGCCCTACAACATCCGAAACTTATACAATGGCCCCCCTTCTAAGGTCTTAAGATGGCTTGGTTTTGACCGTATCTACCATGCGTTCTACCATGCGTTTATGATGTAGAGAAATAAAAACAAAGTAAACCCCTAAAACTATCCCCTAAATAAACTACAATAAATAAAATATTAGTAAAAAAGAAATAAAATAAACAAATAAATAAAATAAAATAACATACCTAAGTTCCCTTTTTTTTTGTCTTTATATTTTTCCATCCTTTGTTGTTTTTTTTTTTCTTGAAAAATAATCCTATCTTTAGTAAATTCTAGTAGTTAGCCCTCTAGCGTCCCTAGTGGAGTCGCCAAACTGTTAAGCTTGATTTTTCGGTTTCTTTTATTTAAAATTAATTTCCCATTTCCCGATTAATATTAAACTCTAATCCATTTAATATTAATTTTCGACTAAAGAAATTGAGAAGTTCTGACTTTTTTATTAAAAATAATTTTTGAAGTCACCACCCGATCGGAGTTGGGAAAAAGAAAAGGAACCGTAATTAATTGGGTAAATTGATTACAGTTTGACTACCGGTCTTTGATCTCAATTTTAATAAAGAAACCAGAGAGTTTTAAATTCGGGGGCTAACCTATTAAATCTTAACGGGTACCACTATCTATTTACCGAAATTAGGATTATTCTTCTAATTATAATATTTAAAAATAAATAAATAAATAAAAATCAAAAGAGAAAGAACCTAAGTTTCTACATATTTTATCGTCATCCCGAAGGTGCCTACATACCTACTAATCGGGATCAAATGATCATAGTTTTTTCCGAAAACTTTAATGTATTAGTTCTTTTTGTAAAAAAAAAATGATTGGTTGAATTTGCGTTTTTATTAACCATTTTATTTTTATTAAGAAAAATCTCTAGAAACCTAATTTTTATTCCTAATTATAAAGAAAAAAACCAAAAAACCTAATTTTTGAGAAGTCCTAAATTAAGATTTTTATTTAAAAACAAATAAGTGATAATTTTTTTTATTTTCAAGAAAAACCCTAAAGATTTTATGAAATATGCAATTTTTATAAAATATGTAATGTTCTACATGATAAATCTTTTATATAGAAAAGATGCTTAAAACATAATAAAAGAAAAGAAAAATTTCCTAATTATAGAAAAGATACCTAATCATAAAAAAATATCTAAATTATAAAAAAGATATTTAAATTATAGAAAAAAATCTAAATTATAGATGAGATGTCTAAATCATATAAAAGATGTTTAAACCATGGAAAAAATGTTCAAACAAGACATCTAAACTATGGAAAACAAGAATAAACTATAGAAAAGATATCTCGCCGTAAAAAAGAAGTCAATTAAATATATATTTTTTTTATTTTATAAACATCAAAATGATTTTTTTATCTAGAAAACCCTAACATGCCTAATGCAATTTTTCTAAATTAATACAATATGCAAAGAGCGAGATTTTGTAAAATATGAGATTTTTTAAAAATGTCATTTTGAAAATATGAAATCTAAAAATAAAATAAAATAAAAAATAAAATTTAACTTAACACATGTTCACTAGACACTAATGCTATAACTAATTACTAGCAATTAAAGACGAAAAAAAAATTAGTACAAGTCTTAAAAATAATTACGCATATACTAAGTGAAATAAAAATAAATAAATAAAACAGATTATAGACAATAATAAAAAACCACTATTATGTATCTGTAAGGCAAAGCACACAAAGCTGATGAAAGGGAACAGATTGGATTCTTAGTCCTATCACGAGCACAACTATAGAATTGGTTTAAGAAGTGAGTTCGAGTGTATTTTTTAATAAATGTGTGATTGTTCTTTCTAGCTCGCACCATGCAATCCTTATTTATAAAACTCGAAAACAAATCTTTTAAATTGAATCAAATAAAGATCCAAAATAGATTTGAATCTTACAAATTTTAATTTTAATAGATTTAACGTCACCGTATCAGATTTTATTTTTTTTTTTTCGACAACTATTTAGTCAAGATTCCATTAAACTAATTTTTTCAAATTTTTTATATTTTAGTTTTTTTTTCCCAACAATTTTTTATTTTATTTTTTGTCTTTTTATCATTTTTCAATTTTTTTATTTTTTTCTAAATTACGACTCTAAAAATAAAAATTATAACTATTATAGATAAAAATCAAGTGTTTACAACTGATTTAGTAAATATGGCCACCTCCTTACTCTCTCACATTTGTATAAGGCATCACAAGTGGCCTATGCTTATATTGAAGACATATACAAGTTGCATGGTATGTTATAAAGCATCACCAGTGATAGAGACCCTATATTTTTAAGGGGGTTTTGGAAGGAATTTTTCCGAATTCAAGGGGTGGAATTAAATCTTTCTACAACTTACCATCCTCAAACGAATGGCCAATCCAAAGTGGTCAATAGATGCATTGAAACTTATTTAAGGTTTATAACAGGAGAAGAGCCAACCAAGTGAACCAGTACTTAGCATTGGTGGAATGGTAGTGCAACACCAACTTCCACTTAAGTGCAAGGACTATGCCATTTCAGTTCTTATATGGCTACCTACCCCCATTCCACATGCCATACATACTTGGAGACTCTAGTAATGCATTTGTTGATGCTATACTGAAGGATAGGGAACAAGCTTATAAGATGATGACGTTTCATTCAAGGAAGGCTCAATACCGTATGGAACAACAAGCTGACAAATATAAAAGTGATAGATAGTTTAGAATTAGGGATTGGGTCACGCTTAAATTGCTGCTGTATTAACAGCATAGTTTAAAGATGATGAGAAAACAAAAATTTGCACTCAAATATTTTAGGCCCTATAGGATAATGGATAAGGTAGGATCTGTAGCTTACCAATTGGACTTACCCAGTGAGGAGCTTACTAATTGGACTTACCCAGTGAGGAGTGTATCCACCCAACATTCCATTGAAACCTTATCATGGATTTATGCTTGGGATCTCTTCAACACTTCCTACATATGACACAAATGAGGAGTTAGAACCCATTGTGGTATTAGAAAGAAGGTTTGTGAAAAGAGGAAGGAAGGCAGATGTTCAAATCCTCGTCCACTGGAAAAATTTCTCTCCTGCGGGCACAACTTAGGAATACGCCTCGGATTTGAGGGTGAGATTTCCTCACTCAATCTTGTAAACAAGGCTCTTTGAAGGAGGAAGGGCTAATGTAAGGATATTGAGTGTGATCAAAAAGGGGCAAGAAGAATTATGGTTTGAAGAAGAGTCAAAGGAAAGAAACTAGTTTAAAGAGACAAAAGACAACAAGGAAGCTGAATGTGTTTGATAGTACCTAAGCTGTTGACCTTATCGGCAATTGATATGGACTGAGACTACTACTATCAGCCATAAGCCATGCTATTCAAACCAAATCAACATTACAACATAATAGAAGTTGTAGTAGCATCTTACAAATATTCTTTGCACATGCATTATATTTATTTTGTACACGTATCATCATGATATTACTCCGTTACATAATATTTGTAACTAACTATCTAAAGGAGCCTAATATATACACTGTATTATATACAGTAAAGGAGAAAAAAAAAAGTACAAAAAGAATACCTCTCCCCAATTTGGCTTCCATTCGAGCTTGGATTTGTATTCAAATCCATTATTTTATTCACACTTGCAATTCACCGCACAACACATTGTATGTTATTCCGATCCAATCTCATGGTCCCCTTTTTTTTTTCTTAAAAAGCAATACTTTTTTTTCAAATCTTGAAAAACCGCAACTTCAACAGTTCCTTCTCCAATTTTCTTTATTCTTTTCCCTGAAAGAAGCCTTAACAAGTGGCTTAAAAGCAAGGGCCACCTAAAGTAGACTTGCCATCGCAACAACCTTAACCCATGTTACCGTTACCAAGACTATAATAACTAGTGGTTGGCAATTTATGGACTAATGATTTGGTTGGATTGGATTCTTTCAAATTTTCCATTAATTCTATTATTCCAATCTCTCTCTCATGTTTGCAATAATGGAATTTTGTAAGATGTAAATGTAGGTGCTTCATATATTATATACATACATATACTTAAAGACAATAGTATCTTTATTTGAAAAAATGGAAAAATTATATAAACGTGAATTATGTTTGTAGGTTTTTACAAAGAAGTGATTTATATCTTCTTTTAATAAAAACATGAGATGTATGTTTTATGATTATCTATTAGTTTTAATTAAGGATATGCATCGGTGTCTTATTGGTTTATAATAATTAATTTAATACATTAAAATTATTAAAATGAATTATTTTAAATAAAACCGAAAGTTTACATAAATAAAAAGAAAAAGATAGAGAAAATAAAAAAAATTAAAATTAATTATTACATGTAATTGGAAGAAGAAGATGTATTAAAGCTTTAAGAAAAAGTTTAGCAGGACAATTGGTTACAAAGACGCAGAATGGGAATAAGGTGAATTTTTGGTTTTACGAATGGAGGGTCAATGGAGTCATTAGAAGTGTCATCTACGGGCCGTTGACAAGAAAGGAAAACAATAATATCTTACAGATGCATGAAATGGTCTGGGCTTTTGGAAGGGAGAAAAAATTACTTTCCTCTAGATAACCATATTAAGAGCATGTTAGGTAAGATTCAAATGCACTACATTTGTATAGTGAGATGAGGATATTATGGCTTAACTATATGATCCAAAGTCACGACCAAATATACATGTTTGGCTCAAATTGATGAAGGCGTTGGAAGGGAGAACAAAAGAGACTGGAAATGGCTATTGAAGCTTCCAACCATGTTAAAGATTCAATTTTTACTAGAAGTGCCTTCATGTAAAGCTCCTCTAAAGTAGGCTTGCAAGTCAATGGCAAGCTATATTTTCTTTAGGGAACATCAAGAAACTATAAAACATATGCTAAAAGAATTTAGGTGTAACACTCAAAAAAATTCAAGTGAAATATAAAATAAAATAAAGAAAGCTTATTAAATAAAAGCTAGTTTAGTAAAGTAATTAAATAAATTTAGTAATAGGTATTTTGGGCATTACAAAGGCTAGGGTTATATAGCTTAACTTAGCTTTAAAAAGCCCCTCTTTGTCATTTTCATTATAGACTTGAATAGGCAACAAATGGATGCTTTCCCTAACTCGGTTATGCAACCCCACCAAGGTCTTAAGGTAAGAAGAGCAAATCATGAGATTCATTGTAACATTTAATGGGTTATGAAATTCTAATACCGTTCTTAGGAATTAATATTTTCTACGCGAATAGCTAAGTGAGAACAACAACCTCAAAGGTAAGTGAAGCAATTTTATAGTAAGCAAGCATTAAGATTTAAAGGAATTATAATCCTTGATAAGGCTTCAATTGAATCCACGTTTGAAGGTTGATTATTTAGGTGTTTTGATGTAGTGACTTTAGAACTAATGTAAGATCTTCTGAAAGAATCAAGTAAGTATTTAAAACTCATTAACTCTTTGCATCACTTTTTAATAATTGATGGTAAGTAAGGGAATTGGTTTAGGAGATTAGGATTTTAATTGGATTGAACTCATTAAAGCTCGATTCACATCATTATACCCTTTGACATGTGGACGATGGATTGAACTAGTGTTTTTAAGTGTTAAGGTGCATTTTGGGTCTATAGCAAGAGTTGGATATGACTAAAATTCGACTATGCTATAAGTTTCTCTTAGCAATGCTAACTAGTACTACCAAGAGCATGCCATGCTTACCAACATAGGCATGAGCATGGTCATACTCCTTAGTATGATCAGCATTCCAACAATTTGTTCTTTACATATTTTCTCTCTTTATATTTTCACAAAACACCTACCTTTTTTCTAGCAAAGTAAATCTCTAAAGAGTAAGTGTAAGGTTCTAGATGATAGATAGGAAAATCTTTCAAACTTAGTTAGTTGTTATCAATCTAGTAACCCATGGTTAAGAAGTTTAAGAACCTATAAGAGAATTTGCGTAGGTTCTAAGATTAGCATTCCCTTACTATTATAGGTTTTACTTCTTTTGATAAGTTTACTCTTATTGAACTATATGCTCTAGGTATGTGACACTTGTGTTGTTGTATGTGGTTGTTAGGCTAATTTATCTCAAATGGATTAATGAATATTTGGCATAAGATAACTACTTGCTGGTTATGCTTGGCTTGTCTTAAGGATCTAGATTGGCAGATCTTAGGGGCAACTGGATGATTTATTGATTGGAATAAACTCTATGGACCCATTAACTAAAGCCAAGCTAAGGGACTATAAGGACTTACTCGACAATTATTAGCTTGAGGACTCTTTAAGGATGAGGACTCCAACATAAACTAGGGTGTTTTGAACTTTATCTGACCTGATTGTCGAGCTATAATCATATTAGAACTAGTTCCTGAGTTGACAAGCACCAAGCGTTTATCTAAGTCGAACAAACAAGCCATCTGACTAATCGAAGCCCTAAATAGAGCCCAGTATTTGAGTTCCAACTTGACCCAGATCATGTCGACCAGTTCAATTGATCTTGCCTTGACCAGTTTCAAGCTATTTCTTATGCATGCTAAGTTAACCGAGCTGCCTTCAACTTTATCTCCACAAGAGCAACCATATGTACCTCCCTTTAGCCCATTAATATCTAGCTAATACATACCTTCTGGCATGATGTTTTAGAAAGATTCCCCCTTTTGTACATTGTACTATACAGTGATATTGTGAATCTTATGTTGAGCTGTATTGTACAGAGTTATAAAGTGTTAAAGTCTATTAGCTGAGATTCTAGGTAGTAAGCAGTAATTGATTGAGTATGCATAGTGGTTTTGAAATATTATTGAGTAGTAAGGTTTGTTGGGTACGTAATGTTGGAGTTGTTCTTGTTGAAGGAAGTAATGACAAGAAGTATTGCTTGATGTCAAATTCTAGTGTTCATGGAGTTATTGGAGACCAAGATAGTAGAGCTCAAGTCGGTTGAGGCTAATAAGGAAGCTACACACGATGTCAATTTATGATAAGCTTAATAGACCCACTGCTCATGTCAAGAATCTAATCATAGCTATGGTATGTGTGAAACAATAGCAACAAGGTGAACCAAATCATGGCCAAGCAGAAGGTAAACAAGAGCTAAGATATGGCTACATAGGCTAAGCTAATCACTGAGCATAACCTCATAGAGTTGGAGGAGGAGTAGGTAGCCTTGCTTAAAGGAGGTTAGAGATGGAAGAAATTGATGAAGTAGACGTGGAAGTAGAAGAAGAGCTTGACGGAGAGGCAAAAGGGTACTACGGAATGTAAGAACGAAGATGTTGAGCTCTATAAGGACTTAATAATGTCAAAGTCCACATTCCGACCATTGTAAGTAGTGGAAATGCTAATGAATACCTAGAGTGGGAAGAGAAGATCTAAAAAGTGTTTAATTGTTATAGATATATCGAGGACATGAAAGTCTAACTTGCTGCTCTTGAGTTCTCTACATATGCTGCCATGTGGTGAAAGAACTTGAATGCAACCAAAGAGAGAGATGGATGAAAGGGCATACGAACATGGGAAAACATGAAAATGGTTGTTAAGAGGAAGATTTATACTTGAAACATACTTATAAGATACCTTTACCAAATTAGAAGAGCTTCGCCAAGGAAATCGAATTGTAGATGACCATGTTAGGGAGTTTTAGATGCTTATGATTCAAGCTAACATGGATGAGCTCGAGGCTTACACTATATCAAGATTTATCTTTGGACTCTAGTATGAGATCCATAACAATATGGAAGTATAGAGGTTTTACACCTTGGAAAAAGCTATTAAGATAGCATAATGGGTTGACAAGTATAAGAGGAATGCCCCAATCTGACCTAATCTAGGTTCTTCTAAGATACTATTCCATACCGAACTAGTTATCCTAAACCACAAAGGCCAAACCGAGTAGAACAAAAGAGTAACCAATCTGATGATAGCTAAGTTGGCTTAAAGAGTCGAGCTGATGATAGAGCCCACCTAAAACATTTGAAAGGGAACAATCCTCAAGTCACAAGACGAATGAGATAAAATGCTTTAAGTGCTTGGGTTACGAACACATGGCTATTGAGTGTTTTAACCAACGTATTATGGTCCTTCAAGGTGATGAAGTGGACAGTATTGATGAGAGTGAACTTGAGAAGGAAGTAAAAGATGTTAGACGAATTGAAGTAGAGGAAGAGGAAGAGACTAGTGTCTATGCCAACTAGCGTGAAGTAATGACGCTGGTGTTGAGGTAAGTGCTGATCTTAATGTTGAGCTTCAAGGATGAACAAAAAGAGAACCTATTCCATACAAAGCATACCATCAAGGGTCAACTATGCGTGATTATAGTAGATGGGGGGAGTAGTACCAATGTTATCACCTAGACTTTTGTGCAAAGATTAGGTCTGTAAACCTTTAAGTACTCCTGACTTTATAAGCTACATTGGCTACATGATAAGGGTGCTCTATACGTAACTTGACAAGTAGTTGTGCCATTCTATATTAGGAATGTCTATAGAGATAAGGTGGTTTGTGATGTTGTCCCCATCGGAGCTTCACATTTGCTGTTGGGATGACCTTAGTTATTTGATCGATTGGTCATATATGATGGGCATAAGAACACCTCTACTTTCATCAAAGATGGTAAGAAGATAGTATTGCAATCCATGACCTCAAGCTAAGTGAATGAAACTCATAACTAACTCACCCAAGCTAGTAAATAGAAGGCTTTAGTGTTAAGCCAATAAGAGCTTTAAGCTGTTAAAGAAGCTAATGAACCTATGTTCTTGTTGATTAGAAGATTGTTGGAGTTAAGAGATTTGGATGATGTACCTGTCAAGATTTAGAAGTTGATAGACGAATTCTCTAACCTATTCCCAAATGAGTTACCTAAAACCAATCCATGGTATTGAACACTGTATTAATTTACAACCAAACACGAGTTTGCCGATCTGACTTACTTACAAAATGAATCTCGAGCAAGTTGCCTAGCTGAAGAGATAAGTAGATGAGCTCGCTAAGTGAGGATATATGAGGGAGAGCATGAGCCTTTATTCTATGCTGACCTTGCTTCTCCTAAAGAAAGATGGTTCTTAGCACACATGCACTGATAGCGAAGTTATCAACCGAATTACTATTAAATACATATATCCTATACTAAGGCTTAATGACATGTTAGACGAACTCCATGGCACTCAAATGTTCTCGAAGATTGGCTACCATTAGATTTATATAAGACTAAGAGATGAATGGAAGACTGCATTTAAGACTAGGCATAGTCTATATGAATGGTTGGTTATGCCATTCGGCCTTATCGATGCACCAAGCACTTTCATGATGCTTATGAACCATGTGATGCTCCCTTTAATTTGAAGATGTATAGTTGTGTACTTTAATGACATACTAGTTTATAGTACCAACTTAACAAACCATCTAGAGCATCTCCGAGCTATTTTTAACATAATTCATATTAGGAAACTGTTTGGGAATTTGAAGAAGTATACATTTTGCCAACAATAAGTTGTCTTTCTTAGATATGTAGTGTCTAGAGAAGGAATTCAACATAATGAATAAAAGGTCTAAGCTGTCTTAGAGTGTCTTACACCAAAGAATATCATTGAAGTACGTAGTTTCCATAGTCTCACTTCTTTTTACATAAGATTCATCAAGAATTTCAGTACTATTGTAGCTTCCTTGACTGAATTGACAAAGAAGAGTAAAGGTTTCAATTGGATTGACCAAGTAGAGAAGAGCTTTAAGGAGATGCTTGCTACGACATCTATCTTGGCTTTACTAGCTTTTAATAAGCCCTTTGAGCTAATGATGGGAATTAAGCTACTGGACCTCTGACCTGCAACCAAGCCCTAGGACTAGAGGGATTGGCACGACGAATCCTTCTATTCTAACCCCTTACCAAGGCTAAGTACTTCCTTGCCAAGTCACCCTTCATGCCGAGCCGTATGACTGCCTATTTTTTTGTAGTGTGTCGAATTGAAGATTACTCACTAACGTCTAAGTTGACTAATTACTCAGCATATCCTTCCCAAGAAATCAAGAGAGAGAGACTTCGGACTGACTAAGCCATCCCTACTTGAATAAGTCATTTGCTTATACTTTTTGTTTGCATCTTCTAACGATTTCGCTAATGTAACATTGTCATGTATATAGTATCATGTGCAAAATTCGTTGCACCAATGATTGTTTTTCTTTTATATTCATTTTTACCTTTTGGTATCTTGTGCATTACTTTCTTAGGAAATGCTCTTTTGTCTTTTCCTTTTTAGGTAAGTTGCCCTAACTTATGGGTATAAATATCCTTATACTTGTAGTTGGAAAGCATCAGATCATCATTAATACACTTGAGTATTTTCCTTCCTTGCATAAACACACTGTTTACTTTCGGCATTACTCTTATCCTTCCCTTTAAGTAAGGTTAAGTGGTAAGTAACGTCACCAGACCAATTTGTTCATCATATCAAATTGTGCCGTGAGTCCTTGGAAGTTCTATTGGTGCATCATATCCTTTGGAGTTGTTTGTAGGTTTTGTTTACTGTTTCATTCATCATTTTTACGCTTTCACACTTTCCCCTTTAATTCTTTTTCGAGCTTTCTGTAAGCTTGAATCCATTTAGCAACTAGCCTTGTTTGTTCTCGGTCACGGTTTGCAACAGCTGGAGTGTGATTCTTCTAGTATTGGCATTGTTGTAGTCTTGAACTACTCTATGTATGAAAAAGGAGATATACTCTCTTTTTTCCAAGCTTTTGCTGTATGGCAACATTATGTATTACTTCAAGAGTTCATGATCTATACGGACCATGAGAACTTGCAGCACTTTGGAAGCCAGAACAAACTTTTGAAAAGATAAGCTAGGCCAAGCGATTAAAGTTTATGGAAGGTTTTTCATATGTGATCAAATATAAAAAAGGAAGAACTAACGTAGTCATTGATGCTCTTTTATGTTGGCATATCTTATTGATTACCCTACAAACTAAATTGCTAAGATTTTCTCTTATTACTAAGTAATATGTTTAGGACCCCCATTTCAATCCTATCATTAAAATCTGTTTAGATAGAATTGTTGTTCGAGGATGTTACCTAAAAGATGGTTACCTATTTAAAGAAAGGAGATTGTGCATACCAAATTACTTCACACGCAAGCTATTAGTTAGGGAAGCTCATAGTGGTGGCTAATTTGGGCATTTTAGAGAAACAAAAATTGTCAAACTGTTAACAAAAAACTTCTACTAGCTTGGTTTGGCTAAGAATGTCCATAAGGTCATCAGAAGTTGTGACGTGTGCAGGAGGGCAAAAGGTAGAAAAGAAGCACATGGAGAGTACATGGCCCTACATATGCCGACCTTGCCTTAAGCCAACCTCAGCCTAGACTTTATTCTAGGGTTACCCAGTACATCTCGAGGAAGACACTCAATCCTTGTAGTTGTGGATTGAATCAGTAAAATGGCATACTTCATTTCATGTCATCAAACTAATGATGCTTTATATATTGCTTATTTGTTATTGTAAGAAATCATTGACTTACATGGAGTCTAAAGTACATTGTTTTACATTGAGATACTAAGCTCTTAAGCTACTTTTGGAAGACATTATGGAGGAGACTTAACACAAACTTATATTTAGTTCAAGTAGTCATCCTTAAATAGATGGCTAGACTGAAGTGGTAAACAGGACATTAGGTACCTTACTCCGAGCTGTAGTGGGAAAGAACTTGAAAGATTGTGACTTATGCTTACCTGTTGTGGAGTTTGCCTATAATCGAACTGTCCACAATACTACTAACAAGACCCCTTTTGAGGTTATCTATGGCCTCAATCCCACCATCCCACTTAACATGATCAATACCCTTACAACCTATGAAGTGAACTGAATTGGAGTTGACTAAGTTCGAGGATTATAAGAACTACATCAACATGTAGCTAAGAAGATTGCTAAGTTCAACGAATGATAATAAGAGATAGGTAACCATAGCCGCTAAGCTATATCTTTCAATCTAGGAGACCTTGTATGGATCTTCCTCAGCTGAGAGAGGTTTCCACACCTCAAGAAGAGTAAGCTATCACCCATAACTGATGGTCCCTTCAAGGTATTGAAGAAAATCAATCGCAACTCCTACTAGATCGAGCTACTCAAAGACTATAGTGTTTTTTTTACTTTTAACATATTTGACTCGATCTTTCACCATTTAGATGAAGTTGAAGCGTGAATAAAGGAAGAGCCAACTAGAGAAGACCCTAAAGATTTGAGGCCATATCTCTCCGACCCCTAAGAAGATGATAGGAATCAACTCTATAAGCCCATCACCTAAAACCTAGCTAAGGGACTACAAGGACTTGCCCGACGAGTACTAGCTCGAGAACTCTTTAAGGATGAGGATTTCAACATTAACCGAGGTGTGTTGCACTTCATCTGACTTGATTGCCGAGTTATAATCATGCCAGAAGCAATTCTTGTGCTAACAAATACCAAGTGTTTATCTGAGCTAAACAGATGAGCCATTTGACCAGTTGAGGCCCTAAAGAAAGCCCAATATCTAAGGTTCGACTTAACTTAGATTAGGTAGGCTAGTTCATTTGATCTTACCCTAACCAGTTCCAAGCTATTTCCTTTAGACACCAAGCTAATTGAGCTGTCTCTGACTCTATCTTCACGAGAGCAACCATGTATACCTTCCTTTGGTTCGCCAATATCTAGTTGATATGTGCTTTCTAACATGGCATTCCAAAAAGTTCCCCCCTTTCGTACATTGTACTATATAGTGATGTTTTTACCCTTTTTAGTATTTGTTTTAGGAATCTTTAGAACTAATATGTAATTTTCCCACTTTTATCTTTTCTTTGAATGTAACCCTAAGGAGGCCATGTATAAGCCTCATTTACTTACACTACAGACATCTTCTTCGTTATTATGAATATAACCATTTCCTTTTGAGAGAACTCACTGTATCTCCTCTCTCCTAGCTCTTATTTATTCCCTTTAGTAAAGAATAGTGGCAAGTGACCCTAATCCTCACTTGTATGTCACATCAAATGAGGGTTAGGTTGAGTAAGATTACTTGGTGTGTCATATTCAACTAATAGTTGCTTGGGTTTTGCTAACCCTTTTGTTTTCATTGTTCCTTTTCTCTTTGTAATGCTTCTCCATGTGTATGATCCTAAAGATGCATCATCTATGTGATACGTTGTCCCTGATAGAGTCTTCTATGAAATAATATGGGGTAAATCTAGGTAGTTATAGAGAGGCCCGAAGAGGTATGCTCAATGCTAGGTTTTGTTATGTGCCGTGATTTAATGAGGTTATGAAGACCTTTGTTGTTTGTCATGTGATTAGCTAAAAATAAAGATTATAAATGATTATGGATTTTAATTACTTTGCATTTTTCACATGTGTTTTGTCATTGCTTGTTCATGTACATGTGATTTTGTATTACATACTGAGTGTCAACTCATTCCTTTAATTTTTTTACAATTATAGGTCAGTTTGATGAGCTTGTTGAATTTGATGAGTAAGAAAATAAATACAACAATTATCCGGATGGGTTAAGCAATGCTAATATTTTATTATAACAATGATCAATAAGAGTAGTTGATATTGTTTAGTTGGAATCTAATTGAATAATCATGTGTTGTAGGAGTTAAGTTGATAGGGATCGAACTATTAGACCTTTGACCCATAACTGTGCCTAAAGCCTATAAGAACTAATGAGGCAAATCCACCTGTTCCAACTAACTCCTACCAACGTCGAGTTGATCTTTACTGTTAACTAACTTCTTATATTGAGCTAAGTAACTACACATCTCTTAGAAGTGATGTGTCAACTGAATGAATGCCCTGCTTACCACCCAACCCCTTATACATAATTGCTCAGTGATGATCGAGCCAACCAACAACTCAGCAACATTGGTGCCGAGAAAACGAGAGCTTTAGCACATGTCCGTAACCATCTCTTCTTAGACAAGTCTAGGTTTGACCGGCACCCTTGCTCAGTACCCCCGCTCGGCCCTCTATCCTGACCATACTATTTTATTTGTTTCTACTAACAGCATCTCTAAGAAGCTATTGCCACACATTCCAATCCTACGTGAAAGAATCTGCTGCACTAATCATTATTTTTTTGTAAATTTTCATTTTACATCTTGTAATCCTTGTATAATGCTTCTTTTGGACATTACCCTTTTTTCTCTTTTTCCATTTTTGGCAGGTTGGCCTAATTTCTCAAGTATAAATACCCACTGTACCTGTAGGCGCAAGGCATCACTAATCATCTCAACATTAATTAATTGAATATTCTCCTTTGCGAACATTGCCTCCTTAACTTGTTTACTCTTTTCACTCTTATCCTAATGCTTAAGCAAGGCTAGGTGGCGAGTAACCTCACTAGGTCATCTCGTGTGTCATATCGAGTTGTGTCATGAGTCCTCGGAAGTTCCATTGATGCGTCATATCGTATAGAGCTATTCATAGGTTTGCTTATTTGCCTTTTCCAGTTGTTGCACTACTTTCTATCTCGTCCTTCAAGCTTTTGACAAACTTAAACTTACCCTTACGACCGGCCTTGTCTATTCTTGGCCTTGGTCCGCATCATCTTGGTATCAAAGTAGAGGTTTCATTTAGGTAAGTTATATTTATGTTTTTGTGAAGCAGTGTTTGCTGTAGTAGTATGATGAAGTTGTATAGAGATTCATTAAAGGTGTTCTAGTTAGTAAAAGAGAGAAGTGTTTTATTTTCGTGTATACTCTGTTTTGCCCTATTTCAAACATCTGAAAATGGAGTAAATTTCTGTGTAGTAGTTTATTCATCAATGTAGTTATTGTGTTTACGGATTAATAGGATGTTTGTGTAGCGAATGTGTATGTTGCCTAGTTTGGTAGAATAGCGTCAATTGCATCTCAGATTCGAAATTTGAAACCAAATTTGTTGAAGAAAATGATAGACCCGAGTGTTAATTCCGATATTAGAGATAACAATAGTGGTGTTGTCTACCATGACCAACAATCTTAGGGCAGCCCTAGAAGTACGAATGAAAGACTTAATGAGGTGGCTAATCTCCTAGTTGATTGAACTAGAGCTATTCATATAATAGCCTATCAACCTACTAAGACCATGCAAGATACTCCATAAGCTACTTAACCTACTAGAAGACAGAACTTAATTGTAGATACCCCATTTTTGCTCCTCCTTTTATTTTTTAGAATTTTTAGGATAAGATAAAGGGTCTTAATTTAGGAAAAAGCAAAAAAAGTAAGAAATTTAGAAAAAAAAATACAAAATTGAAAAAATTAGGAAAAATTTCAAAAAATTGAAAAGCTACAAAAAATAGAAAAAAATAGAGGATTCAGGAAATTTAGAACATAATAAATAGTTTAATAAAGTAGAATTTTTTAATTTAGATAAAAAATAAGGAAAAAGCCGTTAAGCTTAGGCTTAGATTTGAATCTAATCCAAGTTGACCCAGTTCATATGTGCAGTTTGATTGCACTTGAGTTTAGCATGAGGTCTTGGGTTTAAACCTTACTAAAGGCATAAAAATGCTTTTTGCTATCTTTTTTAACAAACACATACCGTACTACAGCGTGTTAGAATCTCATTGTGCTACATGCTAGACACATGGCATCAAGCAATCAAACTATGTTAGCATGGATCCACATGTTAGCTACGTGGTGTATATGTAGAATGACACATGTTACTTAACACACCACAACAAGTTGACACACCACAACAAGCTGTTACATGTCACAACAAGACAGGTAGTACTCTCTTATTGGATGACACAGTTAACGTAGCGCCAAATCAACCACCTTTTCTCTCCCTTTCCTTTCTCTTTCTCCCCCTTTCTCACATTTTCCCCATATTTTCTTCTCTAATCAATCAACTTCAACTTGATTTTTAAACCTTTTATTGCTACATTTTCTCTAAATTGATGATGGAATTGCAATCTAAACATGACCTACTTCGAATAGAACCTAAGAATATGTATAGATTCTTGCATTTGAGCATTCAAGTTGGCATTGCAAATTCGGGAAAAACTAAAAATTAGGGAATTTTCATTCATTTCAATTTTCAACTTTTCGAGCTTAATTGAGCCATTTTAAGTATAAATAAGGTCGATTAATTGATTTTAGACATACAAGATCATTAGAATTCACTTACAATCCTCTCCAAACATCAATTCCAGCTCTCTTTCCCTCTATTCGCCAATCTCTCTCTCTCTCTCTAGATTGGAAGAAGCTCCAAGCTTTTTCGAAGTCAAGCAATTGCATGGCCAACACAACGAAGCTCCGAGCTTCCCAATGTCGCCTATATCACCCTTTGCTATGCTCTCAAACTTCACCACCACTACTTAAGCCGAAACCCTAGCCATCGCGACCCACTTTGCAAAACCACTAGCTCTACCCTTCATTGAGTGAAACCGATACCTTCATGAGCCTTACCAAACTCTAAACACCAAAACCTAACCACTCACTCGACTCCAGTAGCCACCATATAGCACGAAGCTCTACCGCCGCCGCTGCCCATACTTCGATAATTACCAACACTAGCTCCTAACCCCTTTAAGTCTAATCCCAAGCTCATAAAAACACCTTCACCCCTTTGGAAAAGCTATTAAATCAAGCTATAATGACCTCTGCAACCATAGCCTTTACTTCCTAGCTACGACTTGAATTGTGAACCTATACTTGCTCAAGACCTGACCTAAATTCGCACGTTGACCTAATTTACGCCCACAGGTCTAACCCGTGCCCCTATCCAATTCTCTTTTCTTTTTCAGCTTTGTTAAACATTATTTTTTAACTTTTAATATTTATTTATTTATTTATATTTGTTTGCTCTCATTGTAAAAGTGAAAATAAAACAAAAAAAAAAGAGGAAAAAAAAGTAAGAAAAAGAACTTAGTTTATTGTTTTCGATTGAAGCGTAAATGCAAATAAATAAAATAAATAAATAAATAATAAGAAATATGGGAATAAAATAAATAAGTAGGGTAATAAATGAAAAAAAAAATTTATCACTTAGAAGAAATTCGTTTTCTGAATAAGTAAAAATGAATGGACCCTTTCAAAGTTAAGACTCTTTAAATATTTTTTTTTTTTTAAAACCCTAGTTAGGATTCTTTAGAAAATTTTCTTAATTAAATAATAAAACAGCTAATAGACATAAAGTTAACCACTTTTTTAAATTTAAAATAAACCAACCTGCTAATGTTTTTCAATAAAAGAATTACATATATCTGATCTCGAATAGCGGGTATATAGAAACTTACGAGGCGACAGTAAAAAATAAAAAAAAAACTCATTTTTTCATTTTAGTGTAGTTTCACTCGATTTAAACCAATCAATAATTAAACTCTGTTTCATAGAATAGTTCTTAAAAGGTGATTTTGAGAAGTTAGGTCTAAGATTAAAAAGTTCATGGTACCCATAAGGGATTAAAAATCTTAACCCTCGAACCCGTTTTTTTTTTTTTTATTCTTAAAACTGTTTATAAAATTGGTTTTATCGAAAGACTAGTAGCTAAATTATAATCAATCTACTCAATTGATTATACTTTAACTTTCTTTTCTGACTCTAGTCGAGTGGTGACTACAAAATATTTTCAAAGTTAAAAGAACCGGTTTTCTTTAAACCCTAATCAAGGGTTAGTATTAAACAAGTATGGTTTAATATTGATCAATTTAAAAGAAAAAACTAATCTATAAAAACAAGAGAAAAAAAATCAAGCTTGATAGCTTGGCGACTCTATTAGGGATGTCAAGAGGGTTAGCAATTCAACTGTTCAAAATTAAAATTAATCTCTAAAAATCACCTTACTAAGTGCAATTTATTTACTTATTCATTTATTCGCTCCTTATTATCTGTACCATAGTTGTATTAACATTTTTGTAAGTTTAGTTTCAATTGTTTAACTGTTTGATGGAGGAGGGGTGGTGGGGATTTATTTTATGCACTATAAATGTGTGATAAAAACGGTCAAACTTAGACTGTATTAGAAACCTAGGATGGGGTTGCCATTGTGTAAGCTTCGGGTGCTGTGGTGTAACCACTGCTTGGAGTTAATTAGGCTATCTCCACTTAAGCTTAATGTAACCAATGAAAGTGTTATGGGCTTGATCTAATTTGGGGAGGATTCGCTTTATCGATAAGGTCCATCTCCTAGAAGAAAAATCTACTTACTATTAGGTAGAAGCATTGCGAAATTTCTAAGTTGCTAATATCTTATAGACAGCAAGATGGAGTAACTTCAAAAGGGTAAGTTTAGTTTACAAAAATTATCAAGCAATACCCTTAATTGGGATAAAATTGTGTACAGGTTATTACCTTAACAATATGATCAAACAATTTGAGAGAATTCAAGATATAATCTATTTGCCCCTATTAGATATTACAACCTTGAATTATGAGGACCTTTAGATTCCACTGCTATAAAAGATGTCTAAACTCCAAGCAATTAAGCAATTATGTGAAACAAGGACTATTAGCCCTAACATCAATTTAGGAGAGTGATTAGGAGAAGTGGACAAGTACAGGGTTAAGAAAGAGTGTCTGTACAATCAGCTCCATTAGGTAAGGGAGATCCAATATTGAGTACTAGAGATCACACAACCTACATTGGTTGAACCAGATTTTGAAATCAAGATCTATATGGACTAAATACAAGTTTGTGTAGAGGTTATCTATGAAGAGTGGGACATGTAAGAGAATCTCTTTTAGGAATCAAAATAGCGTTTACGGGCCTTAAAACATCAATTAAGGATGACTTAGAAAAGACTCAAAGAACTTAAAGAAATAGAGGAGTCTAGTCCAGAAAAGAGGAAGGAAGCACTAGCAAGACCTAGTAAGTAGAAAAAAGGGAACACTTACGAAGTGCCAAAAGAACATGTAAAGATATGAATACTCTTCTTGCGAAACAAATGTCTTCAAATAATTTAAAAGGGAACTTCAAAAGCTACAAAATAATAAAAATTCCCATCTTGCTGGTTATTTGTTAGTTCTATTTCTCTGCATCCATGCCTTACATCTTCACATTCATGTACATTTCTTTGTTTTTCATTCATCTCATTTAAAAATATTTATGTGCTAACTTGTTGAGAAGCGATCTTAAATTAGATCGCCAAGATAGCTCCCAAGTGTTAAACCTTCCAAAGGAGTTCTATCCGAAACCGTTCTCAAACCAAAATGGCTAGCCAAGGGAAAGACAACATCAAGACTAACAACAATAGTATCAACCTCAAAATTGTTGATCTCATCGAGTTGAGCTTTCGCTCTTTGGAATCAATAATGTAGAAGATTGCAGATCAACTAGGCTTCCTTGCTAATAGCATCACCTTACTCAAGTCCACAACTTCCTTAAATGAAGAAAAATCTAAATTCCAATATGAAAAGAATGCCGAAGCCCTACCCCTTGAAGCAGAAGAAGCCTATCCTAAAGTCAACTAGGCCTTTAAATCCTTTAAGATAAAAGGGGTCTATCAGAATGTCAACCCGACTTTCAAGCCAAATACTTACTTATTCTCAATTAACCTAAAGCCATAAGGTGATCAGGATAAATTAAAAGAGCTTGAAAGGCGATTGACCCAACATATCACTGAGAAGATGAAAATGTTCGAAGGGTATGATGGTTTTGAGCAAGCTGGTATTACAAACTTCTCTACTTATGACTATGGAAGCTTTCTAGAAAAATTTAAAATACCTAACTTTGAGAAGTATAATAGGATTGGATGCCCTAAACTATATACCAAACTATACGTATGAAAAATGGGCAAATATATACAATATGATCAGCTCATGGTACAAACTTTTCAAGACAGCCTAATAGGCCCTACTTTGACTTGGTACTCCTAATTGGATTTAAATTAAGTAAACGCATGGGAAAAGCTGGCTAGGGCGTTTTATGAGTAATATAAGTTCAATGTTGAAGTGGCACCGACCATGGTGGATTTGGTCGCCCTAAGGAAGAAGCATAATGAATTTTTTAAAGAATATGCCCAAAGGTGGAGGTCTCTAGTTACAAGGGTATCAACTCCCATGACTAAGAAAGAGCTAACTTCAGCTTTCATCTACACTCTTAAGAGATCCTACTTCTCTCACTTGATCGAGCAAGCTTCTTTTAGTTTTGCAGAAGTAATGGCAGCAATGTGTCAGATTGAAAGTGCCATCTCCATCGACAAATTACAAGAACCATTAGACAAAAGACCACCCTCTACTAAACCTACTACCAACAAGCCTAGAGAAGCTACTATCGGCATGGTTAATTCAAATACCAAGCCCGATGCTTGAGTCTCTTTTAGGGCAAATCCTCTACTAGCTCAACAATAGTTAAGAAGTCAATTGCAAGTCAACAAGGCCCCAAGGTAGTTCACCAAAATACCCATTCTTCTCACTCAAATACTCGAAAAACTAAGAAAGGATAATCTGCTCCATTCAGAGCTTCCCAATGAAAGGTATAAGTTAAGATTTTTCGATCCCAATGCAAGGTGTCAATATCATCTAGGGTAAGTAGGCCATTTAACAGACTCATGTTGGAGATTAAAAAATAAGATTCAAGATTTAATCAACAAAGGCACAGTCCAATTAGACTTCGTGGAAGCTCCAGTCTCGAACATCAACAACGACCCGTTGCCTAACTATAGGTCTATCATCAACATGATATTTGACAACTCAGATCCTGCCATCAACATTATCAGTTCCAATCGAGAGCTTAGGGTTATCTAAACAAGAGGAGAAGCAAATTCCAAAGAGCAAAAGGTACACCTTCCATGTACCTTTAGCCCCTGAAAATTATAAAACCGCTCATCTCAACTACCAAGTAGTAAAGCAAGGGCTATCAAGTTCACTCTTGGGGGGGCTTACCTGCTCTGATAGAATTTATGACCCAAAGAAAGACTTGAAAAAGAAAACCGTGTCGGAAAGGCTAAATAATGAACCAACTAAATATGAAGAAGGATTGTTTGCCTTCACCAAAATAATCAAGTCTAATGAGTATAAAATAATAGATCAGCTCGCTAAGACTCCAGCACAAATATCTCTCATGAGTTTATTGATCATGTTGGAATTGCATCGAGAAGCTTTATTTAGAACTTTAAGGGAAGTCAAAGTCCCTTGTAAAATATTAGCTTAAAGCATAAGGTCTGTCACCAATTCTATTTTTACCATGGATCAAATTTCTTTCTCTGTTAAAGAACTAAGTGAAGAAGGTAACCAATACACTAAGCCTCTCTTCATAATAGTAAGGATGAACACTATTATCATAGTAAGAGTCCTCATCAACAACGGATCATCATTAAAATGTCTACCTTCTCACTACCCTAGATCTATTAGGCAACAATATGACCACAATCAAGTTAAGTTCAACAACAGTCAAGGCTTTTGATGGGTTTAGAAGGGAAATTATAGGGGAGATCAACTTATCGGTTGATATCGGCTCACAAACTTTCAACATCTGATTCCAGGTCCTTAATATCCTAAGGACTTTTAACCTGTTATTGGGAAGACCTTGGATACATTCAATAAGGGCCATACCTTCAAACCTGCATGAAAAGGTTAAGTTCATCTCAAATGACTAGGTCATAATGATTCTAGGTGACCAAGTACAAAATATATAACGAAACAGCCATACCCTATATTGGCATTGAGGAGCAGGAGGACTTTAGGCTCCAAATGTTTGAAGAAGTGTATATGATTACCGATCGAAAGAAAAATGAGAGACCCAAATTTAAAGAAGGCTAGGTTGGTACCTACGGGCTTAGTTATATCCTAACTCCGATGGATGAGCTATGAAACATGAAAGTGAAGGGCAAAAGTGGTAACAGATTGTATCATGCCCTAATGACCTTTCTATTGTTGTTAGAAACTTTCATTCGGGTTAATGTCCAAACTTTAGAGCATGCCAAAGAGGACACCTCTAACATGAATAAAATAGTTGGCCCATCCTACAAGTCTTAACACTTGAATAATTTATTCTCCATCCCTATGAATAACAATAAGTTTTCTTTTACATAAAGGATGAATTACGGTTTAGTATTTTATTGAGTTTTGTAGTAATTACCTTTATTCTGCAATATTGTACTGAAAAGAATTTCTTCTAAATAAGTATCAATCTTCCTTCTCTTCACTCCTTCCTTACTCACACTGTTTCCTTTACATACTTTTTGCCAAGATCTAATGCTTCAAATAAAGGCTATGGATACCTCGCGTAGATAGGTGATGAAAATATTGATATCACTTCCAACCTTATTGGGTTAATCATTGGAAGTGATGTCAATGACCATAATGACATGTAAGAAAGCTGGCAAAGACATGAAATCAGTAGAATTTCCATTGACAAGCCAACTGAGAGAGTTAATGTTGGGACTGATAATAACCCTAAAATATTGAAAATTGGAGGGAATTTGAAAGAATAACAAAAGGTAGAAATGACCGCACTACTATCTAAATACTAAGAGGTATTTGCAGGATCTTATGAAGATATGCCCATATTAGATCCATTAATCATGGTCCACTACTTACCTATACGAGAAGATATCAAACCTAAGAAGTAGAAGCTAAGAAGGTTCCGATTGGATGCCTTGTTGAAAATTAAGGAAGAAGTTAGAAAGTTACTAGAGGTCGATTTCATTGAGGTATCTGATTATCTTGAATGGGTAGCTAACATTGTGCCAATAATGAAGGAGAACAAAAAAGTTAGAGTGTGTGTGGGTTTTTGTGACCTCAATCAAGAAACCCTTAAAGACAATTTTTCCTTACCCCATATTGACGTCTTAATCGATAACGCAGCCGGGAACCATCTTTTCTCATTCATCGATGATTTTTTTTAATATAATCAGATTCGAATGCCCGAAGAGGATAAAGCCAAGACAATATTTATCACAACTTGGGGCACATTTTGCTATAAAGTAATGCGTTTTGGAATTAAAAACGCCAAGGCAACTTACCAAAGAGCCATGGTTGCAATCTTTCATGACATAATGCATAAAGAAGTTAAAGTATATATTGATGATATGATTGTAAAGTCTGGGGAAGGAGAAAATCATGTAGATAACTTAAGGAGATTGTTTAATGGGTTGAGAAAATTCCAACTAAAGCTCAACCTAGAGAAATGTACCTTTGGAGTGACTTTAGGGAAACTATTGGGTTTCATAATCAACTAAAGGGGCTAAAGTCAAAGCAATAGTTGACTTACCCACTTTATGTACACTTAAAGAAATCAAATGCTTGTTTGGCCGTTTAAACTATATAGCCCGGTTCATATTTCAACTCACAAATAAATGCCGTCCTTTGTTTAAGTTGTTGAAAAAAAAAAACGCTAAGATAAATTAAGATGAAGAATGTAAGCAAACCTTCACAACGATCAAATAGTACCTCATGAACCCTCCAATTTTAGTAGCTCCTAAACCTAGGAAGCCCTTATTTCTATACCTAACAGTATTACTAAAATCCATAGGGTGTATGCTCAGCCAGAAGGATAAAGAAGGAAAAGAACGGGCCGTATATTACTTAAGTAAGAAATTTATTGAAGGGGAATAGAAATATTCAAAAATTGAAAGAACCTGCTGTACTTTGGTTTGGGTAATGCATCGGCTTAGGCAATACATGCCTATTACCAGATTGAATTGATGACTTAGCATGATCCCCTAAAGTACTTGGCAGATAAACAGGCTCTAATTGGTAGAATCTTAAAGTGGCAAATGTTACTATTAAAGTTTGACATTACGTACGTGAACTGGAATTCAGTCAAAGGCCAAGCTTTAGTAGATCAGTTAGTGGAGAATTCCTTTGATAATACCCCCCAAGTAGTACAAGTCAATTTCCTCGGTGAAGATATCTTAATAGTTGAAGGAAATTTTAATAAAGGAGAAGATGATGAACCACCGAAATGGAAGATGTTCTTTGATGGGATAGCTAATATGTCTAGGTGTGGAATTGGGGCAATACTGATATTCCCTAAAGGTATACAGTACCCTATAGCTATAAGGCTCATTTTCCCATACACCAATAATATTGATGAATATGAAGCATACATCATGGGACTCGAAATGGCCCTAGGTAAAGATATTCAAGAATT
Source organism: Lumnitzera littorea (assembly GCA_024138015.1). Lineage (NCBI taxonomy): Eukaryota > Viridiplantae > Streptophyta > Magnoliopsida > Myrtales > Combretaceae > Lumnitzera > Lumnitzera littorea. Next base: position 81,917,207 of record JAMXBB010000007.1, read on the forward strand.
AGAAGTGTATGGGGATTCTTCACTCGTTATCGACCAAACTCGAGGAGAATACAAGACAAAAGATCCTAAATTAGTACCTTATCACTAATACTTAACTAAATTGATAGAGAAATTCAAAGAAATCACTTTCAACCATGTATTGAGAACTTAGAATCAATTTGCCGATGCTTTGGCCACTCCAACATCTATGGTCCAAATATCTAGTAGAGTCGAGATTCAGCCCCTCACTATTGAAATTAAAGACAAACCTACCTTCTGTCTGGCAATTGAAGGTACAAATGGCAAATAGCCATGGTATTATGATATTAAAATGTTCCTATAATAAGGCACATAGCTTGAAGAGGTAGAGAAAAAGGATAGAAGGGTGATCAAGAGATTGGCTACCTAATTCTTGGTAAGTGAGTCCATTTGCACCGGTGATCTTTTAACAGCACACTTTTAAGGTGTGTAGATGATGAAGAGGCTGAGATTTTTATGAAAGAAGTACATGAAGGAGTAAGTGGCCCTTACACGAATGGTAACATACCAGCTAAAAAAATTATGAGGCTAGGGTATTATTAGTCAACAATGGAAAGCAATTGCATCAAATACGTCAGGCATTATCACTTATGCCAAGTTTATGCAAAAAAGATAAATGCCCACCTTAGGAATTACATATACTCTCCTTGCAATGGCCTTTTTTAATGTAGGGAATAGACATCATCGAGTTGATTACTCCAAAAGCATCCAATGGGCATCACTTTATACTAGTTACCATTAACTACTTCAGCAAGTGGGATGAGGCCTCATCCTATTCAAGCGTTACTAAAGGGGGTGTAGTTAAGTTCATTAGGAGAGATATCTTGGCTTAATACGAGACTCCAGAAACAATTATCACCAACAATGGCACTAATCTTAAAAATAAGCTTATTTTAGAGTTATGTCAACAGTTTAAGATCATTCATAGGAACTCTACCTCTTATTGACCCTAAATGAATAGAGTCGTTGAAGTAGCCAACAAAAACCTCAAGAGAATAATAAAAAAAATGGCTGTTACATACAAGGATTGGCATGAGATGTTGTCATTTACACTTATGGCCTATCGAACTTCCATCTGAATGTTGATTGGGGTAACACCCTACTCTTTGGTACACAACACTTAAGCGATGTTACCAGTAGAGATTAAGATCCCGTCTCTCAAAGTACTATTAGAAACCTAATTGGATGAAGCCGATTGGATGAAGAAATGCATCGAGTAGCTGAATTTAATTTATGAGACAAGATTGATAGCCCTATGTCATAATCAATGTTATCAACAAAGAAAGGCTTAGGCTTTCAACAAAAGAATATGATGTCAGAACTTCAAAGAGGGTAATATGGTGTTGAGAAAGGCTCTCCCTAATGTATAAGACTCTAAAGGAAAATTTGCTCCCAATTATGAGGGACCTTATGTTATAAAGTGAGTATTACAAGGAGGGGCTTTAATTTTGTTTGAAATGAATGGTCCCGAATTAAGAGACCTTATCAATGCTAATGCCGTAAAGTTATACTAACTGTGAAAAGTCAATGGAATTTTTTTCTCAAAACTTAAAGATGATAATCTTTTTTAATGTTATTATGGTCTAATTTTCATTCTCTATAAGCAAAGCTTGTATCCTTAACACTTGTCAGCATAGGAATCATCACCCTTTGTTCCTACTCTATTAAAAGGTTTAGCTCCCTTACTCTATTTAATTGAACCCCTGCATTGAAAACATAAGAGAAGTTGAAAAGTGAGATATAGAACATTGGTAATTAACAAAACTCTTTAAAATACTTTATTATAGACTGATCCCCCTCAATGAGGAGTTTTTATTGTCTATTTTTTATCGAAAGGTAAAGTTTAGATAGGAAATCACCTCATAGTAGATATTTACTAGAAAGATAACTAGTTGATGGACAAAAATAGTGGATGGCATGCTGTATCAAGCTAATTTTTGTGATTTCACTAAAAGAGCTAGCTAAGTCTTAGAAACTCCATACCAAGATCAGTTAGGTTGACAACAACGGATCAAAGATTGAATGTGTTTCAAAGAATGAGTTAGTCGATTTTGATAGGACTTTTCAAAGAAAGGTTTGATAGTTTGAGTGCTATCAACAAGATTAGGTAAGTACTTCCATATGATATTAGCATATTGGTTTTTGAACATTGCATTTAAATTACATCTCCTTAGAGAATAACTAGTATTTGCAATTTTTTAGGGTATTTACCCTTTGTACCATCTTTCAGGCTTTAGCCAACCTTTAGGGCACTGTCTCATCTTTCATTTTTAGGATTCTAGCCAGCTCTTAGAGCATTGACCCCTCTTTTATTTTTTTTTTAGGGTTCTAACCGGCCTTTAGAGCACTTCTCTTTACCAAGTTCTTTTAGCAAGTCCATAAGGGCACTTCTCCTTTACCAAATTTCTCTCAAGCAAGCCTATAAAGTGCTTCCCTTCATCATCGATTTCTCTTGGTGAGTCCATAGGGCGCTTCTCTTCAGCAAGTTCTTAGTGAGCTTATAAGGGTGCTTCTATTCACCAATTTCTCTCGAGTAAGCCCATATGATGCTTCCTTTCATCATCGATTCCTTTTAGCAAGTCCATAGGGCACTTCTTCCAAGTCAATTTAGGGTTGCTAGTCCCCTAGAGATACTTCCCCCTAGGTTTGTAAACTTAGAAAAGCACAGCCAAATTTTCCAAATTGATTCCAATTTAGGGTTACTAGTCTCTTTGAGACGCTCTCACCTAGGTTAGTGAGCTTAGAAGAGTACGATCAAGTTTTCCAAATCAATTCCAATTTAGGGTTGCTAGTCCCTTAAAGATGCTTCTGCTTAGGTTAGTAAGCTTAGAAGAGCACAACCGGGTTTTCCAAATTGATTCTAACTTAGGGTTACTAGTCCCTTAGAGACATTCCTACGTAGGTTAGTGAGCTAAAAAAAGTACGATCGGGTTTTCCAAATCGATTCTAGCTTAGGGTTGCTAGTCCCCTAGAGATGCTTCTACCTAGGTTAGTGAGCTCGGAATAGCACGAATAGGTTTTCCAAATCGATTCTAGTTTAGGGTTGCTATTCTCTTAGAAACGCTCTCGCTTATGTTAATGAGCTCTGAAGAGTATGATTAGGTTTTCCAAATCGATTCTAACTTAGGATTGCTAGTCCCTTAAAGACATTCTCGCATAGGTTAGTCAACTCTAGGGGCACGACCAAGTCCTCAAGGCCTTAGTTAGTTCAAAGAGCGTTAGCCTGTTCACCTAGATTAGTCAATTTAAAAGGGCACAAACAATTTTTCAAACCAATCTTTCCAGCCAGCTCTTAGGGCGCTAAAATTTCCTAAACTCACTTGGTCAACTCTTAAAGCGCTTTCTCTCTCTTTCACTCTTCACCAAATCCCTAATAGACTAAACCTAGGACAACTAGCTAATCGTAGTGCGTCTCAAGACAAATTTCACCTTTAGAGCAAAAACAGTGTCTATTTTGTCTTTAAAGTGAAGTTTTGCTCAAACTTCACTATAAAGAAGAGTAGTTGTACATTCCCCATTTTTGCCCTCTTACCATCCTTACTTCTCCTCTTTTATTTTTTAGAATTTTTAGGATAAGGTAAGGGATCTTAATTTAGGGAAAAAAAATAAAGAAATTTATAAAAAATTACAAAATTGAGGAAAAATTATAAAAAATTGAAAAATTGAAAAGTCATAAAAAAATAGAGGATTTAGAAAATAATAAGTAGTTTAATATAGTAGAATTTTTTAATTTAAATAAAAATAAGAAAAGGGTCGTTGGGCTTAGACTTAAATTTGAATCTAGTTTAAGCTAACCTATTGCACATATAAATAAGGCACAGGACAACGGCCTAACGGATAAGTACTTGAGTCTAATGTTAGAGTTTAGCATGAGGTCTTAGGTTTAAACCTCGCCAAAGGCATAAAAATGCCTTTTGCTATCTTTTTTAACAAACATACATTGTATTACCACATGTCAAAATCTCATTGTGCTATGTACCCTAGCATGTGGCATCAAGCAATCAAACCATGTTAGCATAGATCTACGTGTCAGCCATGTAGCGTATATGTAGCATCATACTTGTCTCCTAATACACCACAATAAGCTGCCACATGTTACGACGAGACATGTGGCCTTCTCCTATTAGATGATACGGCTGACGTGGCACCACATCAGTGCTACGTTAACCCCCTTTTCTCTCCCTTTCCTTTCTCTTTCTCTCCCTTTCCCACATTTCCCCAGATTTTCCTTTTTGGTCAGTCAACTTCAACTTGATTTTTAAACCTTTTATTGCTGCATTTTCTCCAAATTGATGATAGAATTGCAATCTAGATGCAACCTACTTCAAATAAAACCTAAGAACATGTATAGATTTATGTATTTAAGCATTCAAATCGGCAATGCAAATTCAGGAAAAACTAGAAATTAGGAAATTTTCATTCATTTTGATTTTCAACTTTCCAAACTTAATTGAGTCATTTTGAGTATAAATAGGGGTCAATCAATTGATTTTAAATACACATGATCATCATAATTCACTCACAATCCTCTCCAAACATCAATTCGAGCTCTCTCTCTCTCTCTCTCTCTCTCTAGATTGGAAGAAGCTTGAAGCTTTTTCGAAGTGAAGCAACTACATAGCTAACACAATAAAACTCTAAGCTTCCCAATGACACTTATATTACCCTTTCTCGTGCTCTCAAACTTCACCACCACCACCTAAGCCAAAACCCTAACTACCATTACCTACTTCGCACAACCGCCAACTCTACCCTTCATTAAGTGAAACTGACACCTTCATGAGCCTCACCATGCTCCAACCACCAAAACCCAACCACTCACTCGACTTTAGTAGCCACCAAACAACGCGAAGTTGCACCACTACCACTACCCATACTCCGACAACCACCAATACTAACTCTTAACCTTACGGTATCAAGCCTACCCCCTTCAAGTTCAATCCCAAAATCATAAAAACACCTTCACCTCTCTAGAAAAGCTATTGAATCAAGCTAGAATGACCTCTGTAGCTATGGCCTTCACTTCCCAACTGCGACCCAAATTGTAACCCGAGACTTACTCTAAACCCAACCTGGATTCGCATGTTGACCCGATCTACACCTATAGGTTTGACCCGCATACTTGTTTGATTCTCTTTTCTTTTTCGACTTTGTTACACATTTTTTTTTCTATTTTTATTTATTTATATTTGTTTGTTCTTGTTGTAAACGTGAAAAAAAAATACAAAAAAAAGAGGAAAAAAAGGGAGAAAAAAAGCAAGAAAAAGAACTTAATTTATTGTTTTTGATTGAAGCGTAAATGGAAATAGATAAAATTAAAAAAATAATAAATAAATAAACAAATAATAAGAAATATATGAATAAAATAAATAAGTAAGATATTGTCGAGCCTAGTTTTTTACCTTCCGGTTTTATAAATTAAGTTTTCTCTAAACTAATTAATACTAAACTCTTACCTATTTAATATTGACCCTCGACTATGATTTAAAGAAAACCAGTTCTTTTTTACATTTTGAAAGTGCTTTGGAGTCGCCACTCGACTGAAGTTGGGAAAAAAAGTTAAGTTATAATCAATTAGGTGGATTGGTTACAACTTAGTTACTGATCTAACGATTGAAACCAATTTTATAAAATGGTTTTTGAAATGAGAGATCTGAATCCGGGGATTATAATCTTTAAACCCTTACGAGTACCATTAGTTTTCCAAATTTCAAATTTGAACTTAAAGATTACCTTTCAATTTTAAAAGATAGAATTCGGTTATTAGTTACTCTAATTGGATAAATGAAGTAACCTTAAACTAAAAAAAAAAAGAAAAATTAGGTTTTTTTATTTTTATCGTCATCTCGTACGTACTTATATATCCATTATTCAAAATCAAACATATGTAGTTCTTTTATGAAAACTTTAGTATGTTGGTCTTGTTTTAATTTTGAAAATGATCGAGTTTATGTTTTATTCAAGAAAATTCCTAATCAATGTCTAATCGGTGTTTAGGTTTTGAAAATTCTAAAATAGTCCTAATTTGGAAAAAGGTTCACTTATTATTATTTCTTTTATTTTTAGAAAATTCGATTTTTCTAAGTGATAAAATGAATTTATTTATTTACTAACTTATTTATTTGTTTTTATTACCTTGTTTATTTATTTATCTATTTCTATAAGTAAATAAAATATTCCCCTTTTCTTTTTCATTTTGTTGTTTTCTTCTTTTTTTTTTTCTTTTTAGTTTTACAAGTACATGAATAAAGGGATAAATAAATAAGAAAATAATAATAATAGTAATAATAAAAAGCAGACTGAGTTAGGCTCAAGTTGGCTTCGGGTCGGCTTTGATCAACTTCGGCTGGCTTGGTCAGCTCTAATTGGCTCGAATTGTCTCGGGAAGTTAAATCAAAATGTCTTACCTAGGGTTTTTGAACGTAAGGATTCCGATGGTGATTGTGGTTTTTGTAAAAAACAATAGTAAGGATGACTATCCTAGAGAGAGAAAGGGATCAGGCTAAAGAGAGAAAAAGCTTCGAAATGCTTACCTAAAGTGTTTCTAAGCTTGTGTTGTGTGTCTTTATGTGTTCCCCAACTCCTATTTATACTAAATACAGCTTGAATAAGCTAAGAAAGGTCATTAATAAAGGAAATGGCCACGAATGGGGATATTGGAATTTTGGTTTTTTTTTTCTCATTTTTGGAGCCAATTTATTATTGAATTTGACTGAATTTAGACGAAAAATGTGTCTCAATTCAAAGTATGCCGTGCTTATTACACGATTTCACCATTAATTTAGTGAAATCGTGTAATAAAATTGATCAAAAAAAGGCCCTAAATAGAGCACACATGGAGGGAAGGAAGTTGGAAATTAGATTATGAAATCTGGAAGATGAAAAAGGAGGAGGTGCAGGCCATGTGCCATATGCCCCTACGCATGCGTTGCAAAAATAAAGGGCACGCAATAACATACCTTCTACTCTTCATAAAGAAAACAAGGCTGAAGGCCTTAGGCCAAATCTTACGGACCAGGATTAAATCCTGTTTTGATCCCCATCCCTACTTTTAGATATATATATATATATATATATATATATATTATATACATAAAAAAAAAATAAAACGAAAAAATTCCTTTTCTTCTTCTTTTTTTTTAAAATTTATTGATTACTTTTTTTTTCATTTCCTTATTTTTTATGCTTTTTCCTTTTTTCATATTTTTTCTATCTTTCTAAATTTTTTTAGTTTTCTTACTTACTTTTTTTTTAAATCTCTTATTTTTGGGGGTTTCTTTAATTTTTTTTTCCTAATTTAGGACCTTATAACTTATTCTTAAAAAAATAATAAAAATAATAAAATAAACTGAAATGAAAAAGAGAGGTAAAAATAAGGTGTTTATACGTAGTAAATTAAAAATCATTTTTATCACTTACAAAAAAAAATTCTTTTTCTGAATAAATAAAAATGAATGAACCCTTTCGAAGTTAAGACTCTTTAATTTTTTTTTTAAAAAATACAAACCCCACTCAGGACCCTTTAGAAAATTTCCTTAATTAAAAAACAAAATGGCTACTTTTTCAAATTTCAAATTTCTAAAAAACCAACCCGCTAATGTTTTTCAGTAAAAGAACTACATACATTTGATCTCAAATAACAGGTATCTAAATATCTATGGGGCAGCGGTAAAAAACCAAAAAAAAAAACATTTTCTTCATTTTAGTGTAGTTTTACTCGATTTAATCCAATCAATAATTAAACTCCGTTTCATAGGATAGTTCTTAAAAGGTGTTTTAAGAAGTTAAGTTTAAAATTAGAAAGTTAATCGTACCCGTAAGGGTTTAAAAATCTTAACCCCCAAACCTTTTTTTTTTTTCCATAAAACCATTTATAAATTAGTTTTATCGAAAGACTAGTGGCTAAATTATAACCAATTTATCCAATTGGTTATAATTTAACTCTTTTTTCCTGACTTTAATAAGGGTGCAACTCTAGAATGTTTTCAAAGTTAAAAGAACCAATTTTTTTTAAACCCTAATCAAAGGTTAGTATTAAATTGGTAGAGTTTAATATTGATCTGTTTAAAGAAAACTAATTTATAAAAACCAAGGGAAAAAACTAGGCTCGACACTGGCTTGATAAGTTCAAGGTAGAGGAGTAGGAGGATAAGTGCGACAAAGGATTGACTTGGGAGATATAGATGATGAGGAAGAAGAAGAGTATAATGAGGAAGAAGAGCGAGCTAGAGCACCTTGAGCTATCAACCATGTGAAGTTTCAAATTCTAAGCTTCAGTGGTTTTAAGAGTATAGATGATTATCTGGATTGGGAGGAGTAAGTTGAGCATATTTTTTATTATTACCAATATGAGGATTGAGAGAAGGTGAGGATTGCCATTGTTGAGTTCTTAAGATATGCCACTATGTAGTGGAGGAATTTTTAAATTATGAGGAGATGAGAAGGATATAGACCGGTCAATACTTGGCTTGAGATGAAGATAATACTCAGAAACAAGTTTATACTGGATACTTATTTGTAAGACACTTTTGCTTAGCTTCAAGAGCTGAGATAAGGAGGCTGAACTGTTGATGGGTATGTTCAGGAGTTTAAAATACTCATGATTCGTTATGAAGTAAAAGAGTTGTTAGCTCAAATAGTGTCCAGATTTCTCACTAGATTAAGAAGTGATATTCAAGGCATCGTAGAACTTTAACAATTTACCACATTGGATGAGGTTATAAGGATAGCCCAACTAGTAGAGAGATAAAGAAGAGCTAGATGTTGACCCGACTAATGACAAGCCGACCTAGTCGATCAAGTTGAGCTATTTAGGGAAGCTACTAAGCTTAACTAAGTATTAAGCTGACCAGATGAACAGATGTCATGACTGAGCAGAAAGGCTAACCTGATGGTAACATGCCAACTTAAACATATGAGAAGGAAAAAGGACTTAAGAGGAAGATGGGCCAGATTAAATACTTTAAATGCTAAGGGTTTAGGCACATGGCTACTCAATGTTCAAACCGACGAACAATGGTCATCAAAGGAGATGTCTCTAAACTTGATGTAGATAATACTAACGAGGAACCTAAGGAAGAGACTATTTCTAAGAAGGAAACCACTTAGGAGAATGAACTGGTCGAAGAATATGTGTTTGCTAAGGACTTGGATCAGTTGATCCTAGTTATTCAACGTACAAGGAGTTTGGAATCCTCATATGAAGAGGAGCAAAGAAATAACTTATTCCATATCGCTTGTAGAGTGAATGATCAATTGTATGTACTCATAGTGGATAGTAGGAGTTGCACTAATTTAGCATTCATCGACTTGATTAAGAAACTGAAGCTACTGACTATCTTACATTTGAAGCCATACAAGTTGCACTGGTTGAATAAGAAAGGAGCACTACATGTTACTTAGTAAGTTTTGCTACTGATCTCAATTATAAACTATTTCGACGAAATTCTTTGTGACATATTACCCATGTATGCATCACTGTTAGGTCGACCTTAACTTTTCGACCGAAGGGTTATTCATGACGGATTTAGGAACACCTATGTGTTTAAGAAAGATGGTAAGCAAATCACATTGAACCCCTTAACCTCAAGTGAAGCGAGCAAACTATAAGCTAAATTGGCTCGAAGATCGAAGATGACCTTGGTGTTAAGTATAGTTGAGCTTTGAGAAGCTATAAAGGCCGATGTACTAACCTTCCTATCAATTAGATGACTACTAGAATTGAAGGAATGGGGTGAACTATCCATAGAAGTCAAGCAACTTTTGAATAAATATACTAACCTGTTTCCTAAGCAGTTGCTAAAGGAACTTACCCTTCTCTGAGGCATTGAACATTTCATTGACTTAATACTCGGCACTACCTTGCAAGTCAGCTTATCGAATGAACCCCAAACAAGTTGCTGAACTTTAAAAACAAGTTAATGAATTACTAGAGAATGGATATGTGAAGGAAAGTTTAAGCCCCTGTACTCTACCTACATTGTTTGTGCCAAAGAAGGATTGAACTTGGTGTATGTGTATGGATAGTAGGGTTATCAACAAAATTACGATCAAGTACCAATACCTCATCTTAAGGCTAGATGATATGTTAGATGAACTGAGTGGAGCTAAAGTCTTCAATAAGATTGACCTGAAATCTGGCTACCATCAGATTTGGATAAGACCGGGAGATGAATGGAAAATTACTTTCAAAACTCAACATGAACTCTACAAGTAAGTGGTTTTGCCTTTTGGCCTGTCAAATGGTTTAAGCACTTTCATGTAATTAATGGACAATGTATTGAGAAATCAAGTCAGGAAGTGTGTTGTGGTGTATTTTGATGACATCCTTATGTACAGTGCCGATCTGTCGAGTCACTGTGATCATCTTTGTGTTGTGTTATATGTGCTTTGAGCCAAGAGGCTATTCAAAAACTTAAAAAAGTATAGTTTTTGCTAGAAGGAAGTGGTATTTTTAGGTTATGTAGTTGGTAAAGGCGGTTTGCGTGTCAACGATGAGAAGATCCAAGTTATTGTTGAGTGGCTGACTCCTACCACTTGTGTTGAGGTAAGAAGTTTTCATGTATTAACATCCTTTTATCGAAGATTCATCAAAATTTTTAGTACCGTTATTGCACCCTTTATTGAGTTAATGAAGAACATTGAGTTCAAATGGGGAGAGAGAGAGAAGAGAGAAGTTTTGATGAAGTAAAGGTGAGATTAACTTCCGTACTTATATTAGCCTTACCTGACTTTGAGAAGATATTTGAACTAGAATGTGATATGTTAGGCATTGGTATAGGTGCAGTCTTAATGTAAGAAGGTTGACTAATTATCTATTATAGCGAGAAGCTTAGAGAACCTCAACAAAACTCTTCTATATATGACAAAGAACTCTTAAACCTCATTTGAGCGCTCCAAGTGCGATAGCATTATCTATTGTCGAGAGAGTTTGTCATTTACATGGATCATAAATCCTTAAGGCACCTTAGAAGTCAGACCAAGCTATCAAAGCGGTAAGCAAGGTAGGTTGAATTCCTAGAAGGATTCAACTTTGTGATAAAGTACAAACAAGGTAAGAACAATGTCATTGCTGATGATATATCAAGAAGACATGTCCTCTTGACTGAGTTGTAGACCAAATTGTTGGGGTTTGCAAGCATCAAAGAACAATGCTTTAAAGACCCACATTTCAAACCTATATTCAAATGTTGTGTCAATGGGAGAGCATGGATGAGTATCATGTAAAAGATGGTTATTTGTTTCGAAGTGGAAAGTTATGTGTGCCAACTTGTTTCTTATGGGAGTTACTTATCAGGGAAGCTCATTTTAGTGGACTCTCTAGACATTTTGAGGAGAAGAGGACATATGAGTTGTTGAAAGGAAAATTCTTCTAGTCAAGAATGAGACAAGATGTGTGCTAAGTTCTTAAGAGTTATACTACTTGTAAGAGGGCTAAATACTAAGTCGAGCAAGGTAAACTTTGTTGCTTACCCTGACCCGACCTTGGATTGAGTTAAGCATGGACTTTGTCCTTAGATTACCTAGAATTGCTTGAGGTAAAGATTTAGATTCAGCAAGATGGCATACTTTATGCCTTACTCTAAGACTAACGATACTTTAGCTATTGCTTCTCTCTTTTTGCAAGAAATTATTCATTTATATGGCATGCCAGGGAGTGTAGTCTCAAACAGAGATCTGAAGTTCCTGAGTCACTTTTAGAGAACTCTATGGCGTTAAATAGGAACTAAACTACTATTTAGTATTTCCTACCATCCCTAAACTGATGGCCAAATAGAAGTGGTCAACTGTACTTTAGGATCACTGCTCCAAGTTGCAATAGGAAAGAACTTAAGCAATTTGGATGTTTGTTTGCTTGTGGTAAAATTTGCTTACAACCAAACAAAGCATGGCACAACCAAGCAGACCTCCTTTAAAGTTGTTTATGGCTTCAATCCCGAGTTGCCCCTTGATCACACCCTTATGCTTGTATCTGAACAAGAAGACCCTAACATAAGAGCCTAAGTCTAGTCCTTATGGGACATCTATTAGAAAGTTACTCAGCAAATTGACCAAGCTGCCAAGAAAATACAAGAAAGAGTCAAGGGAAGGAAGTTAGTACAGTTTTAACTTGAAGACCTAATATGGTTACACTTAAGTAAGGAGAGGTTCTCGAATAAGAGAAAGAATAAGTTGTTCACCCAAGCTAAAGGCCCCTTCAAGATCCTCCAAAAGATCAACGACAATGCTTATAAAAATGAACTACCCAAAGATTGTGGAGTTTCTAACACTTTTAACATTGTTAACCCCAATCTTTATCAACTTAAGGAAGAATTGAATGAAGGCTAGCTGTATTTGATCCCAAATCCAAACTAACTAGGAGGGAATGACAAGGATCAAACTATTAGACCTTTGACTCGCAGTTGCACCCAAGGCCTAGAAGGACTAACGAGGTAAATCTTCCTATTCTAACTAACTCCTATGAGGCCGAGCTGATCTTTGTTGCCGACCAACTTCTTATATCAAGCTAAGTAACCATACATCTCTCATAATTCTTATGCTAATTGGACAAATGCCTTGCCGACTGCTTAACCCCTCACACATAATAGCTCGATGATGACTGAACTGACAAACAGCTTAGCAACATTAGTGTTGAGAAGACAAAAGCTTTAGCATATGTCCATAGCCATCTCTTCTTGGACAAGTTTAAGTCTGACTAGCACCTCTATTTGACACCTTTGCTCGCCCTTTGATCTCAACCATACTATTTTGTCCATTTCTACTAATAGCATCCCCAATAAGCTATTACTACGCATTTAAATCCTACATGAAGGGATCTACTATATTAATCATTATTTTTTGCAAATTTTCATTTTACCTCTTGTAATCCTTATGTAATGCTTTTTTTGGACATTACCCTTTTTGTCTTTTTCCATTTTAGGTAAGTTGCCCTAATTTCTTAGGTATAAATACTCACTGTACATGTAGCTGCAAGGCATCACTAATCATCTCAACATCAATATACTAAATATTCTCCTTTGTAGACATTGCTTCCTTAGCTTGTTTACTCTTTTTACTCTTATCCTAACTCTTAAGTAAGGTTAGGTAGTGAGTAACCTCACCGAACCATCTCGTGCATCATCCCAAATTGTGTTGTGAGTTCTCGGAAGTTCCATAGGCGCGCCATATCTTGTGGAGTTGTTCATAGGTTTATTTATTTACCTTTTCCAGTTGTTGCACTACTTTCCATTTCATCCTTCAAGCTTTCAGCAATCGTGGACTCACCCTTGTGACTAACCTTGTTTGTTCTTAGCTTCGGTCCATATCATAAGTTCTAGTTTGAAAGCAATTACATAAATTGGTTGGAAGTTGTTTAGTATATATTATATTGTAGAGACTTGTAATAATTGGTGGATTCATAAATGTATGTTTTGGAGATTTTAATGCCTTATATATGCTTAAGGTGCCATTATATATTAGGAACTCGTAACGGTTTGTGATACCTTAGGTTCTTAGGCCTTACATTAGGTTTTTGCACTTCCAAAATGGATGTAATCCTCTTGCATCCTTTAGAGATTCTCTAATACATGATTTTAAGACTTAAGTTACGTTATATGCGATCTAAAGAGAAAGAATTAGGGTGGAATAAAAATGTGGGTAGCAATGCTCCTATTTATTTTACAGGGCACGTGGATTAAACAAAATATAGAAAACAATTTATGCATAAGGAAGTAAATGTAGGGTGGTTAAATGAGGTTTTGGTGAAAGCGAATGGAGGTTGGGTTTCCTCTAGTCTACTAAAGAAAAACTAAAATTAAGATGTGGAAACTTCATGGATCATTAGAGCTTAGGTGAAATTCAATTATGATGGTCCAGTAGGTGTAAATGGGAATCTTGAAGGGATTGGAAGGGGTTGTGGGCATGAGGTAAGATAGGTTATTTGTCTCTTCTTAAGGAAAATAGCTCATGCTTCTTCATTACAAGTAGAATTGTGGAGCCTTGTGAAAGCAACATTAGAGTGGACGGGCTATTAGTTAAATGAATAATAAGGAAACTAACCCTACCTACCTTATTTTTATTAGTCTTAGAGTTATATAAAGAACATACAAGGAATTTTAATGAAATTATTTACATGAGGATAATACCACAATAGATTGTCTAGCGATAGAGACTCTGAATAGAGAAGAAGAGCTCAATTTTGGTTTACCCCGTTAAACTTCATACAACACATAATAAATAGAGACTTAGAATTCAATGGGTAGAATGCTTTCTCCACAGATCTAGCTACTTGATAGTCAATGTTGGGTCGTTTCCTATTTTTCATTAATTTTAACAAACTACTTTTTGTTTTGTTTAAGGAGAATTACAATGGAAGAGATTAATTTTTTAGAGTAAATTCAATTAATGGATCACTGTTTCAAAAAATTCAAATAAGGGATCAATATTTTGAAAATTTTACATGAGGAATTAATGTTTTATAAAATAATTCAAATGAGGGATTTATAATAACCAATTCATAAAACTATTTAAACCATTTTGTAAGATGTTGACTTTTCAAGATGTCAATCCTTTATTTGAATTTAATCTTTATTTTTTTTCCTTTTTGTTTCTTTATTTTATTTATTTTTTCTTTCTTTCACATGATTTTAGATATTATATTTTCATCTCTATTTTCATTTTCATTTTTTTTAATCTATTTCAATAATTGTAATGTGTTCTTAAGATATAATTAATCAAAGTACTTTCCACATATATTTTTAAAGACAATTCAAATAAAATTGTCTAATCAATATGTACAATCAAACATGAAGCAAAAATTAAAATAAATTACATTCTTTCGAAAGTAATTGCAATGCCTTAAAACCTACAATACTATAGTCTGTCTTGTGTTCTTAGCTTTTATTGACATATTATGCATCTCAACAACCTCCTAATTTTGAAAGTATTTGTTCTTTAGGACTTTTCTATGCCCAAAATACCTTCATCACTTTTTAATATTGCCAACTCATATCCTTAATGAAAAATCAACAATTATTTATCTATTTCCCCTGATTATATATATTTATTTTTCTCCTTTGTTTGAGTTTTATAGTAATAGTTAACTAAACAATCTTTAGAGTGTTGTAATAACCCATTATACTTTTCCTTAAAAATTTAATTTATTTATATCATATATTAAAACACCACATTGCATTTCTTCATATATATATATATATATATATATATATATTATACATGGTGGTGGGATAATTGACAGGTCGTTGCAACTAATCTAAAAAACTTTGTTTTATATCATGAAAATGTTTGTAGGTTTTATAGGGACACCATATACCTTGTATTATCTATTGGGCATAGATTCGAAGTTAGTCTCTTGTATATTATAGGGTATGTTTTAATTTAAAATTTATGAACTAGTATCTACAAGATAGAGTATGACTAAAGTTTTATATTTGTTCTATACTTGCTTACTTTATTAGCATGTATGAATATATTGAAGTATCAAATTACTTCCTAAGCTTCCAATCTTATAATGAAAACCACAATGGTGCTCTCTTATTTAAACCCTTAAAAATTAACGTCAAAATCTAAAAGGATTATATTGTTAGGGTAAGTAAATATAAAGATCATAAGATATAAGGCTTTTCACTCTATTCTATAGGTATAAATTTTCAAATTTAGAATAGAAACTTACTCTATAGTACCTTATAATTATTTTAGAACCTATACCCTATGAAATCTATGAATTTTTCTATTAAATTTTTACAATATCTTGAACCTATCAACATTTTCATAACATTTTATTCATTCAAATGAAGGCATACTCTCCATGAGCTTAAAAAAGTGGGTTACAAAATTTATCTCATATAATGTCTTGGACAAAGCTAATATTACTAAAGAAAAATAATAAAATAATTTATTGATCAAGAAGGCATATACTCCATCTCATATAAACCTTATAATTTGTTAGAAAATTTACTCCACTTGCTTAAAATATACAATATCAAATTAATAAATAGTAAGTTTATAAGTACAACAACCAATGAAAAATATAATAATAGTATTATTAAACTTGAGTTGATTCTCTTAATCCAATTGGTTCGACCTGACCTAACCATTTGATTAGTCCAAATGATCCTTCTTCATAGAACCCTAGTTTAAGTTAGTTTATCGAGTTGGTCCAACCGATTTTTATAAGAATTGGCCAAGTTTTTATATTAGAACGTACTATTTTCTCTCTTTTTCTTTTCAAAAAAAGGCATCAATTTACTAAAATACAAACTTAAGGGTAGGAATGTGATATTAATACATTGTACCCATATCCTACTCAATGGTAGTAGGTTTAGAGAAATTTTGTTGGAACCTACTAAAAGTGACTGTCAATAGTGAATACCCACTTGGAATTGGTGACGAACTTAGGGGGTTTTGCAAGGGCCTCCTCCCAAAGTTTGGATAAAAAAAATTAATTGTAACAGAGGAGTGGATATATAATATATATATTTTATAAAATAAATTTAACGTGATTTTAAATCTAACTTTTTAGTTGCTTACTTTTAAACTCACTTGACCAAATAGGATATTACTAAGCTTTACTATTGATGTATAATTTTTAAAGGAAATACAAAAAAAAAAAAGAAATATGGTTTGATTAATGAAAAATAGTATTAGTTTTCATTTAGTTTCACTTTTGCATGAAATAAACACACATCGTGATTCGTGAACACGTATTTTGATAAAAATAAACATTTTGACAAAAAAGAAAAAGAAAAAAAAAAAAGGATAGGGATTTCCAGTAAATCTGTAAACATGGCAAGAAATAACCCACGACCAATATAAGGATAGTTTCAATCGAGTTTTCAAAACCTGGGATGAGGTTGTCCTATCCGCCATACTCAGAGGATGATTTCAGTTCCACGAAATGATGATGCTGATTAGGATTTAAAGTCGGTCCATGCCCACATCTAGAGAACAAATGTAAAACAGCGTAGAAGATATAATTTTTTTAAAAGTTTATGTTTAGTGCAGAGTGAGTCAACATAATTTATATTTAAATTAAATAATGGAATGCAAAAAATACAAATGTAGTTAATCAAATCTGAATGGCATAACCACTATATCCCAAAACAAATGATATATATGTGAAAAATGAAAATTACGTTAATTTGAAGGGCCAATGCCGTGAAGATTTTGTTCAAAGACGCACCTTTAAATGACGTAAGGGTATAGGTCGGAAATCTCACTAGAAAACATCATCTTTAGGGCTTTTTTGCTTTTGGCAACAAATCCACCTCCCGTTTGAGTCCAACATATGGTTTAATTAGTGTTTTATAAATATTAATAAAATTTTAATATATCCAATATAAATAATAATTTTTAAAAAAGTTAGATACTATTATTAATCCTATCAAAAATTTTTTTTTTCAGTAAATGTTTTTATATTTAAAATTATTATAAATTAATAATATAGATACTGATATTTTAATATATATATGTATATTAGGTTCGACTGCTTTTATTATCAAAGTTCTAATAAAATAATTTAGAAAGAAAAAGATTTCCTTAGGATAACAGATGGATTATTTTACTGAACATTAGCTTCGTTTTATCTCATTGACGAAGCAAGATAGCTTCCAATAAGCCTTGTTAAGCGTACTTTGTGTACTTTATTAGCATGGTTAATGCGAAAACTATAATTTATAATATGCTATTCATATATTTGTCAGGGTAATAAATATAGTAAAATTTATTATTTTTATCATATATGCTAAACCAATACGTTTTACGTTCGATAATAAATTCANGCTATCTAGCTACGTAAATGAGATTAAAAGAAGCTATAGTAAAAATATAGATACTGATATTTTAATATATATATGTATATTAGGTTCGACTGCTTTTATTATCAAAGTTCTAATAAAATAATTTAGAAAGAAAAAGATTTCCTTAGGATAACAGATGGATTATTTTACTGAACATTAGCTTCGTTTTATCTCATTGACGAAGCAAGATAGCTTCCAATAAGCCTTGTTAAGCGTACTTTGTGTACTTTATTAGCATGGTTAATGCGAAAACTATAATTTATAATATGCTATTCATATATTTGTCAGGGTAATAAATATAGTAAAATTTATTATTTTTATCATATATGCTAAACCAATACGTTTTACGTTCGATAATAAATTCATCTTAACTTTCAGTTTTATGAAATTTAAAACTTATTAAGCGGTTAAAAATAAGAGTCCATAATCCATATTTTATAAATTACTTCCCTAATAAGTACTTGTAGGGGCAATTAGTACCAAATCCGCTTAATCCGATCTAATTATATTTTCCTGCTTTCTTGGGTTTAAAAACAAAATCTTATATCAATATGGCATCAAATCATAAATTAAACAGAAGTGAACATAGGATTAAGCACTTTAATATATATACCAAGAATAATCTATATGTTACTTTTTGTCATTTAGTTATGTAGTATAATGTTTTGCTTCTAAACATTCTAAAATTTTATTTAATTAATTTCTAAACCTATTCCAGTCAGGAGAGGAAACAAATAAGAAGGAACTCTAATTTCATGAACAGATTAAACAGAGCACATCAACCCAACAAAAAGACAGTCTTCATATTAACAAGTAAACGACAGAGCAGCAAATTGCCTCTATAATCCCACCCCCTTTTTTTTTTTCCCTAAATACGGAGAAAGAAAAAAGGTAAGTGAATTAATTTCGAACTTTTTATTTTTCCTTTTTTTTTTTCTTTATCATTTTGTACTAATTTCTTGTTTAATCTATGTTATTATGATGTAAATTTACGTTTTTCAATTAGACCCCGTAAAGATATTTTCATTTGATTATGATATCTGCAGAAAAGTTCATATTTTGATGGTTTGGTAGTTCAGTTTCTTTGACTCTGTTTGGTTCCTAAGAAAGTGGGTGATGGTAAAAGGATACAGAAAATTTAAATTGCGCCTTGTCTCGTGCTTTAATGTTTTAATTTTTTAAAGACCTTTTTTAGTTTTATAATTAGTAGATTATAAAGTTTGAAGCTTTAAAAGAATTTAATGTTTTCTTGGTTTTGCATTTCAATTACAATTAATCATAGGGTTGTGTTTATTTTATTTTTTGCTGTTTAAGTTTCTTCGATCAAACTGCTGAGAAGAATCTGTACTCTTTTTTATTTATTCCTGTATGGATAATGAAACTTAATGTTCACATTAAGTTCTTTAGTTGGATTTTCTGTTTGGTTTCTGGGATATGGGATGAGAAAGTTGGGAATCAAAACTTTAGTGATATTAAGGAGGTAAACCAGGCAAAATTTTGGCTCAGGTTGCACTTTATATTGGTTAAGTTTTGGTACTTTTGTCCAATTTGCTTCTCCACGGAATCTGGGAGTTCTTTATTTTTATTTATTTTTTTTGGTGGGGTCTTGTGGATCAAATTTGCCAATTCGATCTTCACTTGTAATTTCAGTGTATGTTATGATCATTTAATGGCTAGCAATATTTTTCTTTGATCTGCACACCCTTGTATGTAGTTCGATTGAAATCTTAAGAATAAAATCTATAATCTTGTGAGTCTGAAAAAAGAAAAAAGTACTCTTTTGCTTATATATATCTCAGAAACTTGTCAAGAATCAGTATGATTTCAATCCGGATTTGATTCTGTGAAATATGCCATTATTTAGGCAGAGGCTAGTTATATGATGGTTTTCTTGCACTTCTTTTGTTCCTGATATACTGAAATTTTTCAGTTTTTGTAGGTTTTTAAAAATTTTTGGTATTGAGATTGAGGGGCAACATTAGAAGACATGATGTACAAAAGAGGTACTAAAGTGGAAGTGTTGATGAAAAAGGACCAGCCCTTTGGTTGTTGGCATTGTGCAGAGATTGTATCAGGGGATGGCCACAACTATATGGTTCGATATTATGGTCAGAGAGGTGCTGCTGGCAAGAATACTCTGGGCAGGGTATCTAGTAAGATCATCAGGCCTCCTGCACCATTTGTGCAAATGACAAGAACTTGGCTGCCTGGTGATGTTGTAGAGGTTTTTGATAACTTCTCATGGAAGATGGCGACCATTTGCAAGGTCTTGGAGAAAAGTATCTATTTGGTTAGATTGACTGGATTCTCTCAGCAATTTAGAGTTGATAATTCTGAGGTTCGGATTAGACTGGCTTGGCACAATGGAAGATGGAGTGTTATTGGACAGGTAATGGGACCTATTACTAACTTATGTCTTAATTTTTCCAAATATAGCCTTAGTTTACTGTAGCATGTATCTTAAAATTTTTCAGACATGGCATTTGTTTTTGATGATATCTACATTTGTTACAACCTTTTTATTTCAGAGTTTTCATATACAGGATAAGGTTGTTTACAGCAATCTTTAGATGTTTTGTCATAACTCAGAAGTTTTTAGTAGCATATAGTATCATGAGCATCTTAGTCTAAAGAAAACAAATCAAACTTGAATCAGCATTCTCTCCATATTTGCTGTTTTTATGAGGGAGAATTGATGTCAGATATTTCTAAGGATTGCAGAAAGGGAAAGCAAGAAATGAGTGGAATCTTGTTTGTTTATTCTAATAAACATTTATTATGTTTCTTTTCCTTCTTTATGTAGATT
The DNA here is from genome assembly GCA_024138015.1 of Lumnitzera littorea. Lineage (NCBI taxonomy): Eukaryota > Viridiplantae > Streptophyta > Magnoliopsida > Myrtales > Combretaceae > Lumnitzera > Lumnitzera littorea. The sequence continues at coordinate 81,937,826 of JAMXBB010000007.1, forward strand.
CCTGACATATATGAAGAGCAAAAGCATCATGAATTTTCGGAATTGGAGCTCAATGAGATCATCCGATCTCAGTCATCACATATTCGAAAAGACAAATCTGCCAGAAATGACTTTCCTTCTATTGACAAATTGGATTTACAAAAATCCCGTGTTATCACCCCAGCTATAAAAAATGTTTCCTTTTGTCGCTGCCCTGGCTCTGAAGTGCACTTTGCAACTGCAAAGAAGCGCAAATTAATTCAAAGAGAGGAAAAATTTCGCCCAACTGCAAGCAGGAAGCAACTTAAAATGACAAAAAGGGCAGTTGCTGTTGCTATTCGGAGAGAGATGCAGTGTGAAAATGCCATGCATGCTTCTGTTAATGTCTTTGATGATATGGTTATGGAGAGAGTCAAAGCAACTAACAAAGTGAGCTGTTCCCTAGCTTTGCACTCAGAGTCGAATGATCATGATACTATCACTTGCTCAGTTGGTAGTTGCAGCATCAACGCCCATGGTAATATTAAGTTACCATCTACCTTTAATATCACTCCTGAAGATAGCGGCAATTGTGCTAGTGACGCTGAATCTTCTTGTCATGACTATGATCATTACAAGTTAGGAAATTCTTTCCTCCCCACAACAAAGGAATTAGATGCTGAGATCCACACATTAGAGCTGCATGCATACCGTTGCACGATGGAGGCATTGCATGCATCAGGAACATTAAGTTGGGAACAAGAGGCATTGGTGACTAACCTTCGCCTTTCACTCAATATATCAAACGATGAACATTTGATGCAGCTGAAAAACTTTACTGATACTAGCATCTCAATAAGCTGATGAAAATTTGATAGGTTTTAGATCTTAGGATTTAGAAGAGCAGATCTTTTTTGTGCTAGTTCATTGTTTCTTTTGTAAGAAAGATTTGTTTTTTTGTTCTTGCTTTTCAGTTTATGAAGTGGGATCTGGTTAGCCATTCTCATGCTAACTTGAGAATTTTTCTATGGCATGGGCCAGGTTCTGGTACTTGTATTTCTAGTATACTTTATCTTAATGAAATCTAGTCAGTGATGTTTCATCTTTATGAGATTAGTTAGGGGCACTATTTGATATTCGAGGTATCTTCAAGGGTTGGAATAATAAAAAAGATGGGGAATCAATGAGTTTTGAAATCTCCCAAGTTTTGAATTATTGTGATTACATTAAATTTTCTAGAACTCCATGATTTGTTCCTATTGTAGTATATATCTTTGCCTCTTGAATCTGGATGGATGGATGAAAATTTTCCTTTTAAATTTTATTATTTGTAAGGCAGATGTACAAACATATCTTTTTATTTGATAGGATACCTTGTTACTGATGCTTGATTTGCTCTAACACAAGATGGCTGTTATGTTTCTCGTCTTGGGCCACTATTGAGGTTTTGCATGCGATTTCAGGGCTGAAGCTGAAAGCTTGTCATGTCATGTACAGATTTTGAGATGGCATGCCACCTACACTGTTGGTCTGTGAAGATGCAACTCTAAGCCTTCTCTGGAGTCTTAGATTTGCTCAAGGATGCCAGACAGAGGTCTCTGGATCACACAGATTGATATGTGGGTGGTCTATTATATGCAACCTTTCTTTTCACTTATAAACAAGCACTTCAAATTGCAGGCTTCCTGATGGAAGGTTTGGTTCTGGAAATTTATCTCATCTATACCTTTTGTTGGTGATGTTTTTCCCTGCTGAGCTTGCACATTGAATATATTGGCCTTATAATTCTCGATATTCTACCACTTCTGTTGCTTTGGATTCCTATTATCACCAAAAACACTTCTCTATTTGCCGCTTTTATGAGATATATGTCCATCAAATTACATCTTCTGTCATTCCTGTACCTCAAGCTTGGCCTTTCACCATTTTGCACATACGTCATACGCATTTTCCAGAGGTCAGTCATCCCAAAAGAAAGGGAACCTCTTTGTTAATTTAGTGCTTGCATATTGGGCTGATGTGACAGAATTTTCATCCCTGACTTCCTGAGAGCAAAATAATGTCCAATGGTAGTTTAGGCTAATGTATAATAGATAATATAACAAGGGCGGTAAATTAAAAATTTCTCATAGTGCTAGCAGTCATATAGAATCAAGGATCTCTTGTGTTTTAGTTCCCCTTGGTAACTATGTCATCTATTTTATCCATCAAGTAAAGAGTTTTCAGATTACTTGCCACAATAAAAAATGGAGGGGAAAAAAACAAAAGAAAAAAAAGAAACTTTCAGACCTTCACAATCTTCTTGTTGGTCAAAGATTTAGAGCCTTGGGAATGCACTCATTACGTGGGAATAATTGTAAAGTAAGACAATACTGTATGGTGAAGCTGTTTTCCCTTCTCTTGTGCAAAGACAAGCTGTCCATACGGCTAACTTAGGATTTCACTTGCAAGAAAATCCTTAATTGATAGCCAGATAGTGTCAAAACTTTATGATCTCTATGGCTAATACACATCAGAATCATAGGTGTGAATCTCCTTGGACCTGAATTGTGGTTCCTGGAGTTATTATCAGAAAACACAAGTGTTAAATAATGCTTTCTCTGGGAAGATGCTTATGATTTTTAGCTGTATGCCCTGCATAAATGAAGAAAGCCATATTGTGTAATAAATGATCTTTTTCACTTGCAAAGGCCGGATTAGAATGGAGAAACAAATACATGCAAACCTTGAATGCCTTTTGCTTCGGTGTCTTCTGAAAATAGAGATTAAATTTAACATCTGATACCTCATGTCCTATTTGTCTTGTGGATGTTAAGGATGATTAGTCCCTGAATATATTTTCCTCAAAGGCTAAGGTCCTTGTTCTTTGAATATTGAAATTGCTATCTAGAGAAATAAAGAATGGCCTCTTACAATGACATTTATGGATTATATTGATTTTCTCAGTTACGTGTCATGCCTATCTTGATCATACATTCTCTTTTCCATATTGCATCGAATGAGCTTTGCTTCCTTTGTGAGATTCAGGAAGATTTCTTTGGTGTATGATTACTAATTGTCCTATGTTTGATGCTGGTTTCCTCATTGTTATGCTGCATTAGTGACAACAATCCTTCAGAAGTTATCCATGCCTTGGAGGTATGCATTTTGGGTTCTTAGTCGTATGCAAACTTATATGATACTTTATATGAACCCTGTTGTAGCATAGCTCCTTTGCAGCCGGGTGGGGGCATAGGGGAGGGATGTCACATGTGTCTGCTGGCATGTCCTCACATTTTCTGAAGAGGCTGTTTCAGTGCCTTAGAACCTGTTTCTGTCTTCATTCTATTTTGGAGATATAATGTCCCTACCAATGCTTCTGACTGCATCTGTTCTCATCTTTTTTCTGGAGATATAATGTCCTTATCTTGATGCTTAATTGCAATCGAGTCACCTGCTTTACATTCCACAGTAATGCATTGGAATTCAGCATGTGTATGAGCATCACAAGCATAAAAGGCAATTGATTTCAGAGGTTTTTGGCATGACTCTTTTTGTAGTCATCTTAATCTACTGTTTCAAGTCATGTTTTGAAATCATATGTTTTGGCTCGATCAAATGCAGCCAGAAGAAATTTTGCTGGTGGCCGAATCTTTGGGCCAGTCAGTGTCCTAATATTCCAGAGGGCTGTGGTTTGTCATTCAAAAAGGTTTTGCAACTTGGGGATGATATTTGAGGCTAAAGCCCATAAAGGTCTTCTTGATGCTTTATCCACATCAATCAATACTGTTTAGTATAGGTTGCATTAATCAAATCAAATCAAATCCATATACTTTGTTTGCCACTTAACTTTTGAATTATGATGTTCTTATGATCAAGTAATAATATGCTGACTCAATTGAAAACTGCTCGGTGACAAGTATTGAAGAACTATCAATGATTGAATAAATGGTTTCAAGCTTTACTAAATCCATTCTTGGGGCATTGATGACGTGGGCTTGGAAACAAAAAAGGTCGTGGGAAGCAACGGCAAGCACCCATTTAACAATACAGATGAAGTATGAGTCTACAATTTTTTCTTTTAGGGCATGTCATTTAACTATATCTATCTATATATGTGTATATATTTTTTAGGCTACTTGAAGAGAGTGGTCCGTTTGACCATGTAAGTTAACGGTCATAGATGAGATATGGGCCAAATGGTTTGCATGTAAAATCCACAACAGATTGTAGAAAAAAGAATCCAAGCAGAACTTGAATTTTGTTGATGATATAATTAAACCTAATGGAAAGACATTCTAATAAAATGTAGACATCAATCTCAACCAGGCATCTCAAAATTTTATGATTGCAATAAAATCAAACTCAATAATGAGGGGGAAAAAAAAGAAGGATTTTCAAGTTCAGTAAATATGCAGTATAAAGGAAAACATTAATAACGTATGTTTTTATTTCTATAAAATATTCAGAATTCAGAAAACAAGAAAAGTATTTTCTTTGTTGTTGTTGATGACTCTTATTTATTTAATTTTTGTTGGGTGGCTAACTCCTCTAACTGAATGTGCAAGCATCCACCCTAGCAAATTTGACCAAAAACAGTGTCATAATACTTTAAGCATAATGATTAGAAATGGAGAAGGAGAATAAGGGCCCTGCTTGATGTGTATATTAGTTAGGTGAATAATGCAACACTAGCATTATAATAGTTGCATAATGTAAACATTTGCATTATTTATACATTGGATATGTCCTAAGAGTGAATCTCCAGTATTCTCTCTTTGTCATGTTTTGATTCTCTGTACTCTGATTTCATGTCTCATCTGAAGCAAAATTCACATCCAATTGTTAACTTTATGAGACAGTAAAGAAAAGGAATTCAGACAGGTGCACTTGTCCCTTGATTCACCAACAAAGTTCCACCCTGTCGTTCTTACTCCAGTGTGCACATTGACATTGTGATACATTTTTTAGTTACCACAAACATGAATCAATAATTTTCAAATGCTTTTTGTTATAAAATAAATAATTATATATATATTTTTTCAAATAAATAAATGAATAAACAGAGGTTTGATTTGAGTACTTCCTTTCTTTATCACCAAAAGGTGTGAATGATGGTTAGGAAGGCTACAACTAAATTAGTGCATTTATGTGGCTCCACCAAATCCACAGCCACTGTCTCATTAGCATCTTCTCATGATCGGTGCTGCCATGTGATCATGCCCCTCCCTCTCTTCCACTTTATCTCATGCACATCCAAAAGCCCATTTGTACATGTCTAGCTTTCTTTAGGCTCTTGTAATAATTATGGAGAAATATCTCGAAGTTATCAAACTTGGTGGTGCAGTGCGTTGGATTTAGATCTTAAATTTATGCGAGATTTGAGTTTTGAAGCTTGGATAGATAAAGAAATAAGAAAAAGTCGACCAAAGGGTGCATATATTCACTTCTTAGTTTATGTATTCCAGCTTTTTCTTTTTCTTTTTCTTCCTTTCCAACCTATGCATTAGGGTTTAGTTTTTCAAACACTACATATATGTGCTAATAGGTATATTTGGTGACATATGAGAGAATAAAATATTCTATATGCTTCTTAAAGAGATCGAATGCTCGGTTATTGTGTAAAAATCATTATACCGTTGCTACAAAGCTTTAGTAGATTGATTCAACTTTACCTATAATTTATTAGTTGTGTTCTTTTGGGATATTCTATGGAACTACTATTCTTTTCTCTCTTCAATAGTTATTTATCTTATAGTTGTGTTTTTTTCTTTTTTAATCTCTTTTGGATAATCTAGATTCGATTCTAACACAACTTACTAGCCTAACACAAAATAGTCCTTGATAAACACCGAGTACAAATCTTGGAAAGGAAAGAGATTTGGTATATGAAAATTGCACACATTTATGACATAAATGGAAGTATTCATATGCCCATGAAGGAGACTTTAATGTGCATGGATGGATTTAGAGGGGGTCCATAGGGGCCTTGACTCTCAGCTAGGAAAAAAGTTAATTTTTTTAATTTTTTTTTGAAAAAGAAATAAAAAATATATTATATATATTATTAAAGTAAAAGGCATCCATGTAGTGTCTTTAGTGTTTTCATTATTGTTATTATTTTATTTTTAAATTTACAAAACTGTCATCAATTTGGCAACATAGCAATGTCATCAAGAAAAGAAATTTTGCCATTTTAAGGATTCAAGAATTAAGTATGACTTAATATTGATCAATTTATATTATGTATAGCAATATTAATGTAGCAAAAAAACTAAATATTTTGTACTAATTGCCTACACTTTCATTATACTTGGAGAAAAAAAAAGGTATTATATGAAAGTAAATATGTTATCACTGAAATTCTTTTATCAATATATATATATATATATATATATATATATATATAACTAAAGAGCAAGAGTGAGACTTTTGTTTTGTTTTTTTTTTCTTAATTACCTAGACCCTAGAGATGAGTAAATAACATTATCGTACAAGTTACTCACTTAGACCCTACTCGATCGAGTAGATTTTGTGTGGGTGATTAAGGTTACATGGTAGGGTACGGGAAAGAAGTCATTGTATTCTATACTTACTTTGAAACTTGTACTTTAAAGCATACATAGTATAGTTAGGGCCCCTAACTTATAATAGTAATCAAATTAAATTAATAAATAAATGATACTATCTAATTAAAATAAAGTCCAGTTTATCAAAAACCCTAGATTAAATGTTTGTTAGTTCCTTTTCTTCTATCTTTTGTCTTTAATCTTTATTTCATTGTTGTTTTCTTTTTACTATTTCCTCTTTTGTTAAATCCATCATCTATTAAAGCTCGAAAAAGGGAAATTGATTTCTTAGTTTTTATTTCTAGTGCTACCTACAAGTTACAAGGTATGTTCATTATTTGTTTTCTTTCATGGAATAGATTTTTTTTTTTTTTATGTTTAACAAAAGAATTAGTACTGTTACTAGAGAGAAATCTGACTCTTAAAGTATAGAAAGATTGTTTTACTGATGTATATACGTTGAGAAAGAAAAATATTTTAGTTTAATTTATGTTTTGTTTTATTTTCCATGTTGTCTTATTTTCCCATGATTAATTGTTTAGTTCTATATTATCATCACATTCATAATTATTAAATTATATAATCTTATGAATATTTTATTTACATTTTAATAAACTTTGTAAATCTTGCATTGAGTACGATATTTACCACTTTCATTTTCAAAAAATTGTGTGTTTATTTCCTTAAATATCTTTGTAATGTGATTATTGCGAAATGAATGTTTTATTCACATAAAGAATGTTTTGTATAATATTAATGTAAAAATTCATTAATAATAATGATGATGAAAGAACTATTTAAGAAAAAAAATTGGTAGGAAATAAATCTCAATGGACTCTTGGCATCATTTAAAATATTAACAATATTAAGTAATTGCTTTAAGAAAAAGGGTTAGGTTTATTTTATGTTTTGAAGGAAAAATTGCCATATCGAAATTTATAAGAAAAATAAATAAAAAGTCTATATGTTTTACAAGGTACAATATACTCTATAAAATCTATAGGGTACAGGGTACATGGTAGTTATAAGATATCATAAGATAAGGTAAAGGTAGTAAAGTTTTAGAACTTGTAGCAAGGCACAAGTAATCCCCATATCTTATCTATTCTATATCCATTCATCTTTACTAGAGACCTTTTATATATATATATATATAGTAGAATTAGAAATTTTCTTATCTCTTTTCTCCTTTTAGTAATTTAAACTTTTCATTTTACAAAAGTTACATTAACAAAATCTAAATCTCTCAAATGTCTTTTTTTACCGAAACAAATCCCATCCATTTTCATACCCACTTTAGCTCTTCTTTCTATCTTGCTCTAGAGTGCAAAATTAACAACTTTAATTCTATCTACTCTATCACATGAATTTATCTTATTTTTATCCATTGTTTCTTTAAGGTTTACTTTTAGTTTAACTTAATATTGAGTTCATAATATATTTGTTGTTTTTCTTTATTTTAATATTTTCACCAATTTGTATAAACATCATTATCTTTTTTATTGTTCTTTGGGTGAAAAACAAAATATCAGCTATGTTTTTTAAATTCACTCTTGTGAGAAGAATTGTTGTACTTCGTTACATCATATATTGTCTTCCTTCTGCAAGTGGTAAAGGATTCTATTAGAAATGAATCTTAGATGAAGGAACCTTGTCATTTACATATGTAATCCTCTACTTTAGTTTTAATTTAAAAGAAAATCCAACTACTAATATGTACATATCAATATATATTCATATTACATATTTCTTTATTTCATAGTGAGTGCTAATTAGTGATGAAAACTTAAATCTTTATTTTAATTTAATTTATTTTATTCATATGTATCATGGGTGTACATTAGTTAGTATTAAAAAATGTGAGTTACAAATAATAAAAAAGGAATAAAAAAATAGTTATCATAAAAAATCATTTAACTTAAATTAGAATACCTCCTTCCTTAAAGTTTTCTCTTTACTCTTTATTGCTGTTAAAGAGCACATGAAATATAAGTAGGTATTGAAAGTTACTTCAATAAATACTTCCATCAATTTTGTAAAATAATTTATGTACATTAAATTAGAATTATTTTGATTTTTTTTTCTATGTAGGTTATTTCACCATCCCAATCTATGATTCTAACTATTAATGTTTATAAATATGTTGCTCCATTAGATATGCTTTGAAAATGGAAGGAGCCTCGATTGAAGGCTCACAAACAATTTGCTTCAAAGTTAGAAGAAACGATTAGATATGCCATATATGTTAAAGTTATAAATTAAATACAATTAGCATATATTCAATGTATTTTAATATCTTTATAATGCCTTAATGCATATGTATATCCATATATCTAGTTGCATTTTTCAAATTGTTTACGTATTCTTCTTTTTCTTTTTCTTAATTTATTAGTTATGTATATAGCTTAATTTAATAATTGTATTATATTTTATACCGTATTATATAGCTATATTTGTTTATTATAGACACATCGTGAGTATATCATTTGCTAGTATATATTAAAAAGTAAATTATATCACATTTTTTAGTATAGTTAAGTGGTTAAAAGCATGTTTTATAAATAAAAGATCTTATGATTAAATCATGAGTGTCATTTTATTTTTTAAGATGCATTTATTACTTAAATCATATTCTTTTTTTTTTCCCCAACTTTGCTTTTCCACAATAAGTAATAGCATTAAATTTATTTATTACAAGATTATATCTAACTAAATAAATTCTCTAAAATTGTAATTTTTTATTAATAGTATACCATAAATAATAATTACTTTGCCCATATTATAATTATTATGCTTTTATCACATAGATTGTTAATAATAATACCAATTATAACTTAGTTTAGTAAAATTTCTTTTATAATTAATGTTATGAAAATGAATATGAATTATTGACTGATTGATTGTGTAATAACTTATATTCAAAAGGAATTTTTTAGATTACTAATAAAATGAATTTACAAAGTTATCATGAATACAAATAGAAGAAACTTATATTTATGTCCATTTGCTCTTTTTGCTTTGCTTCTAATTTTACTTTATTATATTTTTCTAATCTATTTTTGTTAAAAATAAAATCTATACAAGGTTTATACATTAATTATATATTAATTTTAAAAATGATAATTAGATTTCAATTCATATGCTATAATGAAAAAGTTAAAGGTTTATTCTTTTAATCTTTTATAGAAAGTGCTAAGTACCTTGAATCATTTTTTAAAAAAAATTTTCCATCTACTAAAATTTATAAAATGTTTTAAATACAATCATTAAGAAAATCCTATATATATATATATATAAGATGCAATATAATTGTAATAATAAGAGGATATTTTGCTACAGATGTTTCTAATATTAATATAATTAAAATAAATATGGCCATCCAATTGTATAGTTCTACTTTCATCCCTACTAATGTGTAGAAACCCCTAAAACTTACAAATAAAAAATTTGATGGACTTTTGAAACTCTTAAATCGATCATTATCTTGTGTTGATTGAATGCAGCAAAATGATTAATGCTTACTCACCATATAGACTTCAACCAACTAGAATAGGCTTAGGAGTACTTCGATCAATTGAAGATGATCTAAGTGATAAATACACCTTTTTTTTTTTTTTGTCTAAATCTCTCTTGGTAACGTTTGCTCATAAGTGTAGTAGTTGATCATCTTGTATCACTCGTATGAACTAAATATTTAAAAAATTTTAGTCGAATATACATCCATTTTAAATTTTTTATACATATTTTGGAACTTCATGAGACATAAAATTATGATTTATACCTACAGTTATTTTGGGCTGTAAAAATGTCTTAGACAATTATAAGCTCAATTTAAATAATGTGCAAATTATTTTATTACATCTTCATGAAATTTCCCATGATGTCACGCTTACCGACACAATCATTTTAGACGAAATCAGTAAGCAATTATTTTTTCCCCCTCTTTCGGAAAAGATTGCTCAAAGCCTTAAAATGACTACTCTTGGCTACTTGATGGAATCTTGAGTACAATAAGCAACTAAAATCTGACGTTATATTGCCTTTTCACTTGTATTTGTCACGATATATTAGTTACTCTAGCTTATGTCAAATCCTTTTGAAAGCTTAACCTGAAAATCAATTGCAGATCACTTGTCATGCTTGAAAAACCATGACTATAGTATACACTCTGAGCATTTCCCAAAAAATAAATAAATAAATAAAAAGAGATTTGGGACTGAGAATTAAATAATTATTTATTTTCATAATATTTTGTTCATTTTATTATATATCTATATATAATATCACACATACAACATGGGTGACATAGTTATGCTTATCTTAATTGTGAATTCTCATTGCAATAGTGGACATCTAGGGAAGATGGATCATAAACCTCTTATAAAAATCATAAAAAGAAATAATTTAAATAATTAATATCATGTTAACATGGATTGCTTGATGGAGCTTTCATTTATCACATTTCATCTTAAACACCTTATAAAAGACATAGAATGAAAGAAATTAGTTGCCATCGCCAGTGCCATCCATCACTCTAGGGTAAGTACCATTGCTAACCTTATATAGGATGGTTGGTGGCTATCCATTATGTTGTAATTTATGCATAATGTATCAAGATATTTTTGATATATTTATGAATGTTATTAATAAAAAGTAAGTATTTATTGTAAGTGTATATTTTTTTGTTTGTATATATTTTACAATAAATTCTCATAGATAATTGGAGTATGTATGGAATAACAATGAGGTGTATTATCAGTGGGATTTCACGATATCATATTATTTAAAAGCTATCCTTGGTGTGATAAATATCTAGAGAAGATATAAATATTTAGACCAATACATTACATAAATAAGGTTATTCTCACTAATCAACAAAAAGATATTCAAGTTATATAAGTTGGTGTCCAAAGTTAAGGGGGTATAATGGATACGACTCGCAAATAAATGATACCATATGTTTAATGTCATTAGTCTTTCTTCTATATAAACGAACGTAAATAATCCATAGACTTGAGACTTTAACATATCACATATATGAAATGTTTTGCTTTAGTGTTGTTAAACATGATCTTTATTTAGATAGTAAATAATGCAGTTATTGAGTATGATATGAAATATAGAGAGGATAATGATGAGTTAAGATAAAATTCATCACTCTCTTGGATTAGGAAGTCAATTTTCAAGACAACTTAGTTAAGATAATAGTGATTTATAAGCTCATAGCCACGGTAAGTTTTAACAAGTCTATTTTATCTTGGAAATTAAGTAAAATGACTAAAAATTAATGACATTACATGCAATGTTTAATCAATCGGTTCATAGTAGTTTCTGATTCACAGTAGTTTTTGGTTCACAATTTTTTTATTACATTTGATAGCCAATAATTGTTATTGGACGGTTACTTTAGCTTGTGTCAAAATAGACACCATCTTTGTGTAAAAAAATTTAGAGGGTTGCACATAATAACACAGTTAACAATAATTAATTGATTGACTAGAATTTTAGTGGATAATAAAAATTATTAAGTTTATTTTTTCAAGATTAGAATTTACTTATTTATTCCGAGAAAATGAAAGAGTTATTTTGATGAGTATTATAATGGCTTCAATATATTATCCTACATATTATATACATGGTAATGGAATAATATGCTTTCATGGCATTAAAAGGTTTTAATATTATTTATATGAAAGAGTGAAGCCATTATGGAATTCATTGACTAACCTTTTAAGAAAAGGAAAAGTCCCTTTTGGTTTTTTAATCTGACAAAAAGAAAAGGTCAAGGGGTGGTGAATTCTTTTGTCCATCTTTTGAAAACAAAGTCGATAATAGAGAATTTCACCGAGAATATAATTGAGTTGTCTTGTTTCCAATAAACTTTTTAATTCAAGTGATCTAGCAATGTAAAAATTAGATATTTTTGTTATTGTACATGTGAATACTGCTAGAGAGACTATAGGATGAGTATTTTTGCAATAAAAAAAGATATTTTCTTATAAATTATTTTATTGTATTTTATTTTACATGTTATATATTAATCCTAAGATAGGCTTTTGTAGAATTTTTAAATTTCGCTATGTTTTCTAGTTTATAAAACCTAATTTACATACCATAGATGGATTGCATCATCTATAGTGATAGGTTGCATTTCACTAGCTTTGTGGTCCTTTATTGGTGCAATCCATGGGCAATGAGGGGCTTAGAGTTTCATTGTGGTTTTCTTTTTATTTTTTTCTTCTTTTCCTTTTTTTTTTTTAATTTTGTACATTTTTCTTTCTTTTATATTTTCACTAATTTTTTTATTAAATGAAATAATTAAATAATTTAGTAATATTATTTTATTAAATCAATTTTTTAAACAATTAGATATAAGTCGTGTCCCTAACTAACATCGACAAATAAATACATATCATGTCTTGTAAAAAACAGTTGTTTAGATACGTGTGAGTAGCACGGAAATTTCTCAAAAAATGCATGGTTGTTGAAATATATTAAATTCAGTCTAATAAAGAGAAATTCTCTAACACACATTTTTATGATGAATGCCAGTATCACCAGCTCCTAGTTTCTGGCTTTGGACTTGTGATAGTCTAGGGCACTGTCTCTCATCATTTAACAGAAATCAGAAGTTTCTTCTGCCAAAGTATTTATCACGTCATATGGTCTTGTGGATCTTTTAAAGCAATCAGGTGACAGATTTCGTCAGGAACCTTCACAAGGAGATATGAAGAGCCGAACCGTGCAATATAATGTAATAAATCTTATCAAATATTTCTTATTATAAATTGAGCTCTAAATTTCAGTGGCTTACTTTGCCAAAATAAAAAATTAAAAAAAAAAAGGAGAGAATGGTGGGGCGGGATGGGGGTTGATGGTGGAGGTGAGGGAACTAGTGGTTTTAAGGAATAAACAGTTTATTTTATTCTTTAAGTATTTTTTAGATACTTATTAAGAGTTTAAAAATCTTTATATAACTTAATTTATAAATCTTCAATAAAAGATATAATTAATAATTTGAAAACTATATCTTCTTATTATATGCATTTTAGAAGGATCTTTGGTGGATGTTTTAGAGGATCTTATTGATAGGTAATGCAAAAGTCTGACAAAAGACTTGGTCACTCAAAAGGAATTAGTCAGGAGTCAGTGGTGGGAGTAGGAGGCTCCGGACTGATAATTACTATCCTAATTTTGGAAGTATTTGTAAATAATACCGAAAATTTCTTTTGCAAAAAAGGCATTTACTTGTTTTCTTCTTCCCTCCCAATATTTTTTAATTGCAATTCATCCCTTGAATGAAATCCTACATCCGCTTGTGATAGGAGTAAAACGACATTAGGCATGGTTGGTGGTAGAATAAGACCAATGATAATATACTATAGGACAATTTTTTTCCATATTCATTTCATGATTGACAGTCTTTCAAAACAATATAAGCGTGTTGATAAAAAATTTATTTATTTTTTGTATAATTTGTTAAAACGTTATAGAAAGTATTTTACTAGTATACTGGTATTCTTGTGGAGTATGGTAATTTGTATTATATGAATCTTAGTTTCTGTTCTTAAAAGGCACAAAAAAAAAAAAAAAAAAAAACCCAGATACTTACAAAGTGAGACAATGTTAATAAAACCAATCAAGAAACACCCAAACCTTAAAAGAAGCTATATCTGAAATTTAATCATAGAAAAAGGTTTACAAGTTCCTTGCCCTTAGCTGTTTGATACTTGATAGACCGACAAGGTCGCATTAATCAAGGACAGACAATTAGCTAGCTCAAGTTCTTTGGCGTTTGTGCAGCAAGAGGAGACATTTGGGATTAATTTACTGTTGTAGCATTTAAATTTTGTAGTCTCTCTCTGCTCACAAGAAACAGATATTTTCCCCTTTTCTAATCTTAGCTTCTTTGCATCACGAGCTGTCCACCATGAATGAAGAATCCATGAAAATGCTTTCTTCACTTCCTAGCTACCATATAACTTCCATGGACAAATTTAAAGACTTAGTCTTGTTAGGATGGTTCTTGCCATATATATTTATATGCTCAATCACATGTTTCGCTTATTCATATCCTCTCTAATGTTTTTTCATCAAACAACTTCTATTTGAGATGTTCCTTCATAATTAATTTATTAGTTGACTTGTTTCAACAAGTTATAGTAGACATGTGAAGCTCATTTAATATGAGATAATCACTCTACATTCTTTTCTGTTGAATGTAGTCGGAAGGGATAAATAACTGCTCATAGCATATAAAAAATAGTAGGATTTATGCTCGTTTATTGAACTTACAAGGGGAATAATCTCAACTTGAGTGTTTTAACACTCGTGAACAAGGCCTTATCCATGAAGTATACCCTTATAAATAAATCATGATTGTAACTTTGTAATATGCCCTTTCATCAATTCTTAATAAATTCTATTTTATAAAATGTACTAGGTTGTCAATACTAGGTGATTCACATTGTTAATCTTGTCTACCCATTTCAAATAATCATATATATATATATATATATATATATTTTTTCTGAACTTTGGATCTGGAGTAGGTGAAAACATAGCTATATCAAGATCATCAATTATAAAATAAAAGAAAAAAAACTTATTTGTGGATAGGTATTTTTTTTATAATTATTATGTGGGCTTATATTAGCCAACCCACTACTTAAGCCCAAGTTAATAATCCAGTCTGGATATAATTTCCATTAACTCACTATAAATACTACACAAAACCCCTAGGTAAGAGGACTCTCTTTTTCATTCTCTCACTCTAATAATCGCTTGACAACTCTATTTACATAATAAGAGGACTAACTTAGATATCGAAGTGATCACGCTAGAGCACCCTTTGGTGCCTCCCTTAGCAGTGTTTTTGTTTTGCAGGTATTTGCATACCAAAACGAAATTTGATAGTTAACAATTGGTGCTGTTTGCTAGAATCCACCACTACAATTTTTAGTAATTTTCTAGAATCATTAAAGGATTCAAGCAAATTCTCTCATAATCTATTCGTTTCTTTTGTCTTTTAGATGTTCCTCTGGCTTAAAATCTAAGTATCCCCATTTTTCTTCTTCATATTTTTATAGTTATGGATGTTTCGAATGGCATGTGTGATTTCTTTAGATATGTAGTTTCTTGGTTTCTCAAAGCTTGCTTGTACCATGAAAAGAAGGAAACGTTATTTCAGTTAATTGCTACCATCCTGCCAGTTAACATTCGTTACTAACATGTGCCATGTCATAAGCACAACAAAGTGGTTATCATATGTATTTGCTTCAAATTGTTGAAAAGTTCTGGCAATATAAGGAAAGCAGGACAGCTTTTCTTTTAGAAAATGATTATTAGTCATCCACACTTGAGTTTGCATGTTCAAGAAATTGTATTTTCGTCCTTTGATGGTTCGTAACTGTTGTCATCTGACTAGTAATGGCAATTGAGGCAACTAAGTTGTTTCCTTTTCTGAATTCCTAAGACTTGATTATTCACTTTCAGAGGGTCCTTCTTCTCTAGGAAAAGACATTGAGTTACTACAAGATGCTCTTCATGTTTGTTTCAAGGATTTGGTTGAATGCTGGTCATCGAGTCGTGGACCAGTACTTGAATTGCAAGACAACATGTGTTGAGCTATTCACATAGGACGTGCTAATCATGCTATCATCGGCTAGCACACACATGTGTCGAAGCATTCACAGATCGGAGTTGTTTTCCATAAGTAAGTAGGGTTCAACATCTTCCCAAGTGGCTCAATTCCATTGTTTTCTGAGCTATATCTTTAATATATGCCGAGCTTTTAGGTGAAAATTAGAAGCCAATGAAGTGCTTCAATGTACATTGAACAAGATTTGAAGCCTTCACAATAGTCATTTTGAGCAATCCATCTATTTCCAAGCAACTTTTCATAAATAACCGACCTTTAGTTGGACTGCTTTATACTTAATAGTGACTAAGTTTCCAATCAGTAGTACATCCTTGCTGAGTATGAAGTGGCCATGAATATTTGCCAAGTAATTGTCTATCTTCTTGCCGACCAAGTGTTGCCGATGAATAGCAATGGCTGATAAGCCAAGTTTGTCCAAATAATTTCAAGTCATCAAAATCAAGCCGAGGTTAAACTACTAGGTAGAGCTATCACGCATGTAGCAACACCCTACCAAGCATCTAAGTGTAAGCTCCTATGGTATTGAACAATGCAACTATATGCTATTCTTTTATAAATGTCCAAGTTGACATTTGGAATTTCTAAGCTTCTTTTGTATCAGACAGCTACCGCAATGCCCAATAACTTACTAAGCTCGGTAACAATTTAAGTAAGTTTACTTTTCTAAGCTCTGTATCTCATGGTAGACTCAATTTCTCCACTCAATGAGGAAAACAAGGATAGTGCCTAAAATGAGCTCCCAATTTATGCTCCTTAACTAAGCCAATTTGTTTTCGAATTCCTTGCCAAAAAGTAGATACTAATTAAGCTATATTATTTAATGTAGCTGTGTGCAAAGAATTGGCCACCAAGTAAGTTCCAATCAAGTATTTGGAGGTAACATGAATAGATGCTGAGCTTCTTGTTTGAGTTGCTCAAAGTCACTAAGTACTATGGCTAATTAGTCGAAGTTCCATGGTTATGCCGAGTTGTTGAAGGGTCACAACAAGATAATTCATAGTAAGATGGTCGAGCTTGCGATCTTTGATAGCGAGTGCTGAACACCGATTACTTTGGTGACTACAATCTGAATAGCTCACTAACAACAACAATAGAGCAACCGAACTGCTCTCTAACGTTAGCCGAGTTGAACACTCCTAAATTGCTAAGCTGATTGTTTTGTTTTGGCCAATTATAGAAGTATAGGTAACCAAGCTAGTTGTTATACTGTCTTGCTAAGCATTATTGTGCCTTGCTTTGAATAACTAAATTGAGTGTACGAAAGTAACATTGAACACTATATTGGATGGTAAGTTAGAATGCCAAGTCGACAAAGGTAGAGCTGAATTGAGTTGTGTTGATCTTTTTAACTAACACAAACTGAGTAGTTGAATAGTTGTATGATGGGATGCTTCAAATACTACTTGATGAACTGATTGACAACGAAGCAATTGTATTTGAATTTTATATGTATGGTGACAAGTGTTGAGTTATGTTGCATGTGTGCAACTGTATACGCCGTGTACCATTTACTCTTGCCAAGTTAGTTGTCACATACATAAAGTGCCAACCTTCACATGACAAACGATTGAGCTCCTAACCCAAGCTCCAAAGAGAGCGCGCTCAGATAAATACTAAGTTTCTTCAAGTTATAGTTGATCAACATAAGGATGGGACGTTTGAGCTCTAAGCCCCATTTGGGTCAAGCAACAATCCTGCTGTCGATCCTTTTCGACAAGTCGTTAAACCAGACTTTGTAGACCCAAAGCTTCATATTTGAATTTCTTTGTCGAGTTTATGCCCTTTGCTGAATGGTCAAGAAGTTTTGGCTAAGTGGTTCAGTTTGCCAAATAGAAGCTTTAGTGTCGAGTGTTGCATGACAAATCTAGATGCTATATGATAAGATCTCCACATTCCATAACATAACGGATACCATTTTCGAGCTCATTGCCAACTCTTTTTGGCACAGATCAGTCCAAGCCGAGCTCTTCACTACAGCAATCAAGCCGAGAAACCACCAGCAATAAATTTTGAGCAAATTCTAAGATTTAAGCTCTTAGTTGCAACTAAACAAGATTTAAGCTCAATTCCACTTGAACGAGTTGTCATCTAATTTTCTCTAAGCTTTCGAGTGTGTGTGAACTACAGAACAACAGAGCAATTCCTTCTCGTTTGAAGACTTAAAGCTTCCAAATTACTGCATAGCCTTAGTGACACCTAACATGAGCTACACATAAAGGACTTTTCGTTGAGCTGTATATGGTAAGTCTACACCATACCAAGCTTCCCTTTGCTTAGTTTGTCAAGCTTTCTCCGCATATGCTAAGCTATCGTAATCATCACAAGGTCAAGTCGAACAATCCCGAACTTTCCCAAATATAACCCAGTATATTATGGTTGAGTTGTCAACTTCATAGCAAGTAGAGCTATTGTGAGTATAGGATCGTCTCCATATCGAATTATTTCTACCAACATGCCGAGCTCTATGTAGTCAAAGGCTAAGCCATTGTGCCAATTGTTGATAGTCAGTTTTTACTCAACTTACACTCGTCCTTTTGTCGGCCTAGATGTTGGGTAATCGACTCTCTTGGAATTCGCACTCTATAGAAGACATACGACACTTATTCCAAGCACAAAAAATGCTCTTGGTTCAATTCAAATCTATGGTGTGAATGGTTATCATAAGCACGGTTATATTTTACAACCACGTGCTATCTTTACATATTAAGGGAGATGTTAAGTTAAGAGATCTTCACATGTCTTAACAGCTATCCTGACAACTGCCTTAGAGAAACTCTATTAGAGCTCTCGAATACTTCTTATTCACGTACTTACTATACTAAATCACCATTTTAACTTAGGCATTGGAGTGGCCACACCGGATTGGCCTTGGTACCAAGTATTTTACTCTCTTTTGCAAGACTATTTCCTTACCCCAAAATTCACTAACAACATTTGGCGCCATCTGTTTTTCTCTAAACACAACTACATGGTTAGAACTAGGATGACACGAAGTACAAGTGTTGGTACTTCCTCCTAACACCTTGAAGGAGGAAGTCGGCATGCTGATGAATAACGATTGGCTCAACTTGAGCAATTTTGTTTTGATTTAGCCAAAGAAAATTCCGAGTTAAACATAAAACATGAACAAATCCTTGACCTTCTCTATAAAAGTTTTCACTTGAATGAGGAAAAAGAGCATGGTGATCATGATGATCGACGATTTCATTTATTCACCTAAATTGCCAAAAAGGAAGTTGAGGTTCAACCATGACCCACAGCTCTTGCTTTAAAAAATATTGATAAGAGCAACCAACCACAGCACATACATCATGCGGGACCCTCGCATGTCAGCACCCCCATTTCAATGACCAAACAATTTGAAATCAAGAAAAGTCCTTTTGTCCTAGAGATTTTGGAAGAAGTAATACCTTGATACATTAAGCTGCCTTCATTTCAAATATATGATGGGATGAAGGACCCTGAATACCACTTGGAGTATTGCTGAACACTGGCCAAGTTACATGGTTTAAGCAATATGGTGGCCTATCAAGCCTTTCCCTTAACCTTGAGAAATGCAGTTGGCACATGGTTCAAACACTTGAAGCCAAATGTCATTTCATGTTTCGATGAATTAGTAAAAGTGTTTCTTCAACACTTCCTTACTAACAAACTTACTGTTAAGGATTCTTCAATCCTGAACACCATTAAACAAAGGTCCAATGAGTTAATTAAGGAATATTTGGCTAGATTTATGGCCGAGATGGTCTAAATCCCAGAACTGGATATGAGTATGGCCCTTAATGCTGTAATTGATGGAGTCAAGCCTTATGGAGACTTTTTTAAGTCTCTTATAAAGAATAAGCTAAAAACTTTTGCTGAGTTTAAGACTAAAGCCATCTCATACATCTGACAAGAAGACAATATAAAGGTACGACAAGAGGCTGATTAAAGTAAAGGAGATGGAAAGAAAGACAAACGGAAAAATGCTAAGGATAGACTTGGTACGGACAATGACAACAGTTCAGATACTGAAAAGAAGAGACTGAAGATCCCGACATTCTCATCCCATACGCTTGTCAACCGTCCAATTTTAGATATTTTGATGGAGGTCCATGGGGAGAGAAGTATCTTCCATTGGTAGGAAAGAATGCAAGGGAATTCCTTAAGAAGAAAGAAATTTGAACAAGTACTGTGACTTCTACCGTGATAAGAGTCACAATACAGATGAGTGCATTCAACTCAAAAATGTAATTGAAGATGCAATACAATGTAGGCACCTATGAAAATTTCTAGTGTATGATGCCGAAAGAATTGAAAGACCGTCTTAGAGGAAAAGAAGGGAGCATGAGGATGACACTCGACCAGCAATCATCGTAAGAGATGCAAGGGATGTTAACCCTAATAGAGCACCCAATGGGGTAATTAATACAATTGTCGGCGGACCTAGATAGGCTAATCAAGTTCTTTGAACTCGGTTAATACTAGGAATTACGTTTGCAATATTTACGGAAAGAAGGTCAAGATTGACAATACAATATCTTTTAGGGAAGAGTATTTTGAGGGCATATAGAGGCCATACGATGATGTACTTATCATCAATGCAAGAATCGTTAACTTTGAGGTCAAGAAGATTCTTGTTGACATGGGAAGTTTGGCCAATATTATTTTTCAGCATGCCTTCGATCAAATGAGGCCCAAGATTAAAGTGCAGCTACAGTCTTACAAGTATGACCGTTATGTTTTCAATAATCAACCCATCCAAGTAGCCGATGTTATCTCATTACCGATATAGATCGGTGATGATGAGCATGTTGTAGAGGACAAAGTGGATTTTCTCGTCGTCAAATGTTGGTCCCCTTACAACATGATAATGGGATGGCCATGCCAACATTTATTCGGCATCATCCCTTCAATAGCACATCTAAAAGCCAAGTTCTCTACTCCTACGGGGGTCGGTGTGTGTAGAGGGGATCAGTAATTAGCACGCTCCTTATATATAAGGGCTTTGAGGCAAGAAGAAGTATTTCAGGTTGAGACCTGCTTGGAAGGCAAGTTAGTTGGTATAGAGAATGTCAAGAACAATATAAAGGAAATTCGTTTGGGAAATGATCCTGAGAAGACAATAAGGATAGGAAAACCCATGTTAGCAGATGTTTGACAAAGTTTGATTGACTTCCTGTAAACCAATGTTGACGTGTTTGCATGCTAATATGGCTTTTAACCACATGGTCGTAGGTTCGATTAAGCTAACATGCTTGTAACACTTATTTATGATAATCATATATTTGAAGTCTAGTTGTGTTTTGGTTATAATTGCTAAATGAATGAGTTTTAGGCTACACAACAAACAAATTGATCTAAGTTTTAGTTTAACGCGGTAAAAGAACTATATAAATTAACTATACGGCCAAGTAATGCAGTTAGTCCACACCTCAAACAGTTAACAGATAGTATAAAATAATGGGAGTGTGAAATAAAACATGTTAATAAACGATGAGCATGTGAAATAAAACATGCCTAGAAGCGATGGGCTTGTGAAACGAAACAGGCCGAAGGTTAATAGGGCATGTAAAATAAAACATGCCGAGAAATAATGGGCGTGTAAAATAAAACATGTCGAGAAACAATGAGCATGTGAAATAAAGCATGCTTAGAAGTGATGGGTTTGTGAAACGAAATAGGTTGAAAGTTATTAGGTTGCGTGAAATAAAACACGCTGAGAGACAATAGGTATGTAGGTATGTGAAATAAAACATGCATAGAAGCAATGGGCTTATGGAATGAAACAGGCCGAAAGATAGTAAGGCGTGTAAAATAAAACATGCCAAGAAACAAATGGAGTGAATTAAAGCATGCCAACGAATGAAAGCGCGAAACAACATGCATAAACCATACAAATAGTGAAAGTCTAGTTACATGAAAAGTTATAAGCACTTGGCATTGCCTTGATTATATTCCAATTATTAATTACTTGAGAATGCAATACGCCAATATAACAAGTCCAATGGCCTATTCTCAGATTTAGCAAAAGTGATTCTTAAATCTTTAGCTGGGGCTTCCTTGGTAGTTAGGTTCTTGGAGCAGTCAACTTCTTCGGTATCGGCTTCATTGCCACTTTCATACTCTCAGCACCTGTCTTATCAACTTCATTTTCATTAGCACTACTAACTTTGTCGTCGACGTTGACAAAATTAAGACACGAGAGATCATAATTAGGATGAAGCTTCAACACCTCCTCCTTTGTCGCTTGAACCTCCTCCAACAACTTTTTACGTAGAAGCCTTTCGTATTACTGATTGGGAGTGACTATATCGAGAGCCTCTTCAATTGAAGGTCCCTTCCTCATAGCCTCCTGTAATTCGGCCACACGGCTTTGTAAATTCAAGTTGTTAGTTTCCAGCTCCTTTATCTACATCCTGAGCTTATCTTCATTGTGCAAATAGTCTAGTTAAGGCCCTAGTACTCTTCCTTCTTCTTTTGCAGCTCCTCTTTCAAGCTTTCAGACTTTTTATACTCTTCTTCTATTTTAGCCTTTATACTAGAGATTTCATCGGCGGCAAGGTCATGTGCTAGTTTTTTTGGCAACAAGTTCTTCCCTAAGCTTTCTTGCCTCCATCTCAACCTTAATTCTTGCATTCTTGGTAGCAACAGTTTGGGCCTTTGATGCATTATACACATCTTCAACTTTTTGCAACAAATTTAGTTATTATAATCAAGAATGATTGGATATTACACAGATATAACTAAAGATATTACCTTCTTTGTCTCTCTATCGGTCTTGTCCAAAGTTGTAAGAATGTGGCTACTTATCTAGAAAAAGAATGTGTTAATTACCTAGATAAGCTCAATAATTAAAAGCAATGTTTATGGATACTAACATCATATAATTTGGCCGTGACACGGCCCTTATTGCAACCACTGACCCCATTGACATCTTTCTTGGCAATATCTTTGTCTTTGAGAAAAATGACCCCTTCCATTAAAGCCAAAGATTTTGTTTTATCTCCTAAGGCCGAGTCAATGTCTAAAACCTGATGGCTGCAACAAGAGATAAAGTACTCGTTGACCTCTTTGTTTGGCAAGAATTTGACGCTAGTGATGCCGAGAGCTTTATAACGCATTGCCTCCTTCGCCCTTTCGTGCCATCCTTTGGACTTCTTGATAGGTGGTTGCCTGGTAAGTTCCTTCCCTAATCTTTTTTCATTACTTGGAGCCATCACAATCACCTGTGATGAGCCTTCTACGGTAGTGGCATTTTCATCCTCTTCGTCAGGGTATGTCTCTCGATGTTTGCTATTCCTCAGCTCGACAGAAGTTTGAATAATCACAACTGGAGGCTCTTTAGAATGAACCTTGGTCGACTATATATTCTCATTCTTCTTCATTCTCTCGGTAGGAAGAGAGATCTGTACAGTTGTCTGCTTTGCTGTAGCTTCCTTTGCTGGTATCTTTACAAAAGCGGGCTGTATTTTAGCTA
The DNA here is from genome assembly GCA_024138015.1 of Lumnitzera littorea. Taxonomy (NCBI): domain Eukaryota; kingdom Viridiplantae; phylum Streptophyta; class Magnoliopsida; order Myrtales; family Combretaceae; genus Lumnitzera; species Lumnitzera littorea. The sequence continues at coordinate 81,961,452 of JAMXBB010000007.1, forward strand.
CTAAGATGGTCCCCCTCCTATTAGCCTTGGCTTGAGCAAGTAACTTTGCAGGATTCACCTCTTCGGTACCTATATTTACAAGACGAGTAAATCAATTAATATAAATAGGGGAAAAATATGAACTTACATTTTTTGTACTGAGTAAGGCTGAAAGGTCACTATTCTCCTCTAAAGTCTCAAGAACGGCTTTCCTCATGGCTATACTCAGTATGGTGGTAACATATCATCATACCATCTTTTTTAGAAAATATTGGTTCGCCATTTTCATAACGCTATATAATTTTCTCGACGTCCTAGAAGAACATTTTGTTTCTCCTTCTCTCTTGAATCTTTTTTGCTACTGTTGTATTATTCAGCATTAGATCTACATCCTTTGTATGTATCGGCTCAGTCCATTAGGTCTAGAAGTCCAAGTCCTCATCAGACACTATTGACACGAACTTATTATGCCACTTGTAAATCTTAGATTATAACCTACCCATGAACTTACGCTCATGCCTTCAGCAAAGTACCACCTGTTAAGCTGCCTATAGATAGTGAAGAAAAATCTAAATAACTGAGGCGTAGCTTTGATCTCAACTTCTTTACATACTATCACAAGAGCCGTTAAAAGTTGATATGTGTTGGGTGAGAACATACTCGACGTAACTCTAAAGTAGTTGAAGAAGCCTCGAACAAAAGCCAAGAAAGGGTAGCGTAGCCTAAAATCCAAATACTTCAGGTATATATAGAACTTGTGCTCCCGTGGAAAGCATACTCTCTCCTCGTCTCTTAGCCTCCTCAAGTTCTACGTTCTAGGAAGATCTCACCAGTACTGATTGTACTTTGTGACAAGAACTCTCCCATCAAGAGAATTGCAAAAGTAGGCTATTGTGTTGTATAGATATTTTACTGAAGACCTCCCTTCCTTATCCTCAGGATAATTATTTATAGGAAGCCCGTTAATCTGAGCAAGTTTATCCCACCTTGCTTCTATATTATTGGCTGAATCATTTTGGGGGGGGGGTGGGGTGGGGGGTGGGGTAGAAGAGTGGCCTTAGTTTCCGTTGCCTCGGAATCAAATAAAATAAGTCGACGAGCAATTTTGTAAACCATACCTACATGGTTGTATGAAATGAAATAATAGAAGTCGAAGAATGAGATTTTGAAGATTGGAAAACAAACGAAAATTTTAGGTGCAACTAGAGAAGTGAAATCTGATTATGAACAGTACCTTATATATGGACAATCCGTTCTCATAACTGCAAATCTGTTTTTGACAGTATTGATGTGCTGATATGATAGTCCTACGAATTATTGACGCGTGTCTCTTGGTAGAAATCTAATGGTTAAAAGCTTTCTGATAGTTATTAAGCCTGCAACAAAATGATGACCTAGGTGACAAATGCCATACTTACAACTTTTTGGTTTTTAGAACGGGTGAGAGTTTTGAAATGATAACGTTTCGACTAGTATGTGATCCGTCCTACTTTCCATGTTACTCGGCATGAATCCAAAGAATCTCTCCTTATTCAACCTTTGCTACAATATATATATATAACTCCCTTTATCGGTTATTCGAACATGGGAGTTGGGGGGCAAATATTGATAGTTAGTTTTTACTCAACTTACACTAGTCCTTTTATCGGTCAAGATGTTAGGTAATTGACTCTCTTGGCATTCGTACTCTCTAAAAGACACACGGCACTTATGCCGAGTATAAGAAATGTTCTTAGTTTAATTCAAATCTATGGCGCGAACAGTTATTATAAGCACGGTTACATTTACAATTGCTTGCTATCCCTACATATTAGGAGAGATGTCAAGTCAAAAGGTCTCCACGTATCTTAACAGTTATTCCAACAACTGACTTAGACATAACAACCGTTTATAAATACTGAAAAGAAATTTTATAAGAGCTTTTAGACACTTCTTATTCATATACTTACTATACTAAATCACTATTCTTACTTAGGGATCGGAATGGTTACACTGGACTGGCCCCAGTACCAAGTATTTTACTCTCTTTTCAAGGACTATTTCCTCATCCCAAAATTCACCAACAACACCAATCTCTTGCATAGTTGTGTTTCCATGCTAAGTTACCTAGAATCTTGGTAAAGCAATGACTAAGCTACACATGGCCAAGCTATAGTTAGCTTCATCACTGGCTAAGCTCTTTATAGCACGATGGCACTTGAAGCTTCTAGTTAACCAACTTTTGTCACACTGATATTTTTTGAGCTAAGTTTCCTAACCATCATGCACATGGTAGTTCGAGGGCGAGCACTTTGAATTATAATGCACACGACAACCCATGACCAAACAACTCTTAATAGCTCTAAGTCCTATACATTATGGACGATAAGCTAGTGTAAACTCAAATGCTTTGTCTAATAAATAGACAATAAGCCACTTAAAAACCCTTAGCCATCAAATGGTAATCGGTTAAACACTCAAATCTGACATCTGGTACCAAAGTCCTATATATTAACGGACTATAAGCTAATTAGCCTACTCTACGACTCTACTTAGCATGGATTGTGCTTAGTTCGGATGACCTACCTGCTTATCCAATCTCTTCAAGCCTTAGCCTCTCTAAGCATTCCAGCTTTTTTGAACCCTCATCTTTTCAGGCACATTGGCCTCTTCAAGCATATTGGCCTTTTCTGACCTTCATCTCTTTAGGCATTTTAGCTTCTTTAAGCCCTTGTTTTTCTAAGCATACAAGTATTTATAAGTGCTCCGGTCACTCCTACTTTTTGTCTTTTTAAGTACTCCGGCCTCTTCAAGCTTGGATTACAAACTTTTCCATAAATCTCATAAAATCAATCTTTTTAGATACTCTCTTTTCTGAGCATGTCGCTAAAGGGAGTAGGGGGGCACGTGTTAATAGGTATTTTCTGATAATTATTATATGGCTATTAGTCGGCCCAATATTTATGCTCGAGGTAATAATCCGGTTCGGGTACAATTTTCATTTATTCATTATAAATGCTAAATAAAACCTTTAGGTAAGGGAATCCTCTTTTTTATTTTTTCACTTTGATAATCACTTGATAACTCTATTTACTCGATAAGAGGACTAATTTAGATATTAGAGTGGTAGCGCTAAAACACCATTTGGCGTCACTTGTAACCATGTTCTTATTTTGCAGGTACTCACATATCGGAACAAAATCCGATAGTCAACAGTATTGATGTCAAATAAAATGAGGGTACTTCCATAATTTTCTTTTTTCAGTTTTTTGTTTTTTCTTTTTTCCTAAAATAAGACGTATTTCTTGTTAGCTAATAGGCCAGCCAGATGCGAATGTTAGAGAAGTTGGCTGTAGAAAAAAGGAATGCTAAATTCTCAACAAACTCAATTAATTAATTTGCATTTAGTTACATTACACATATTTTAGATTGTGTCTCTTGCAATTATATTGATTCAACAATAACGGGATAATGTCAAATGAGGAGAGATGAAGCCATATATTAGTTAAATTGACAACGATTATTAAAAATTTTAATTTGTGGTGTAAATTTTCCATTTTTCATTAACATATATATTACTGCCTTTTTGGTTTTATTATTGAATTCTCCATTAATACATTTAATATATTATTTTACTGTAAAGCAGAATAGAAAATCTACAGAGGGCCACAATTTTTTTCTCTGTACATAAACGGTAGGCCAAAAGCAAAAGTGTGATTCCATTTTCTTTGCAGCATGACTTTCTGATACATACATATAAAAAATTAAAGAAAAAAAAGAAGTTATTAGCTCTACCTTTAGATAAATCCATTGGAATGTTGATTTTTGTCGTTTAGTGGGAATAGGAGACAATGCATAGGTGTTAATGAGGGAGCTTAAAAAGGACAAAGCACAAAGGAACAGAATCCTCTAATACAAGAAAAAGAAGTTATTATAATACTAAGATTAGGACATTGATTGCTGTTTCTATGGAGAAGTGTATTGTATCCTTAAAAAAAATGGATCAAATGGTAAATATAAAAACTACCTTGTTTTATGTGTTTGGGGTGGTCCTAGAATAAATCATGCCCCTTTTGGTGCCACGAATTAGGAAAAATTATTACTAAATCAACAAGAATCAATGCCCTGTTAACTCAGATTACAACAATGATTTTCGCTTTTATTTATAGCTCCTAGCAGGCTAGAGCCAGCATGTCTATTGAGATCAGACCAGCGATATGGAAGAATATCTGATTAATTATTATCATTTGAGACATTGTGTCTCTTGTGATATTTCGAAGTGTGAAAAGTCATGTTATGGACATAAGGTAAAAGTAAAAGGGAAAATTTTAAAAACTTAGTCTTTTTGCACACTTATGGCCCCTTTTCTTGTTTTTTTTTTTTTTTTTTTTCTTTTGATAAATATATAGTCTTGTGTTAATGCAATTCAAGGAACATGTGTTACCTTATGATAGGTCTCCGATAATTAATAAATAAAATAATATTATTAAACAAGTTGACTCTAGTAATATAATAAAAAATGATTAATAATCATACATAATAAAAAAGTATGATTTTTTTATAAAAACAAAATAAATTGGTGGAGACGTAAACCACTTAACACCTAGGTAAAAATAAAAAAGAATAATTGGATTACTATCATGATCACATATGTCTATACTGATGATTTAAGGAGAGAAGAGCCATGTCATGTTATGGACTAATGGTAAAAAATTAAAAAAAAAAATTAACTATATATATTTAATATGGTAATTATAGAAGATATATCCCGTCACATGACTCATGGCATGCTTAGATACCTTTAACAAAAGGTAAAACACAGGAAAGGGGATTACCCCAACCACATGCTGCTTCATGGGGACCATCAATCAAAATTAGACCTCCCCAAGGAGCATGAGAAGATCCCAAAAAGCTAACAAAATTAAAGTAAAAAAAAAAAAAGGTTTGATTTTCTCAATGACACTTCTCTTAGTATACTATGCTACAACATATACATATATTATAATATAATATTATGCCTCAAAACCCCATAAAAGATAAGGCCTTAAAAAGTGCATTTGCATGCTGGATTGCAATCACTTTTGCTTCCAAAGAACATTTCTTGCCTTGGGCTTTGCAAGTGTTTTTGGCCATTATTTTATTATTATTATTATTTTTTTCAGCAGTGAGAAAAGCTTGTTTGGATAGCCCTTGTTCTTTATTAGAGGGTCACTTCCATGGAGAAGAGGTACAGCTTTATCTAACTCACTGATAAAGTTGAAAGTAAATATGCAAAATGTACCATGCTAGATTTCTTTCATATGGTCATAGGACTAGGGCATTTTTTGAGGGAAAGAGGAGCTATGGGAATCATATCCCGTGAATTGACGCCAACTCTCTTCGTTAACATCTGGAATTTCAATTCATTATATAAAATTGAAGCAGCGCATAGCCTCCCACGTTAGCTCCACATACAATGACCATTAAACCTAAGCTTTTACATTGATTGGATATAAAATTAAATTTAATACGAAATGATATCATCGTTGTGATCCTATTCATTAAATCAAATGGTCCATTTGATGAGTTTCAATTAAAATCTTAATCTCTAAGTGGCAGAAATTTAAACATATTATATACAAATTCTATAGTAATCTTCACACTTACACTTTTATATTAATTGATCCCATTGAGTTGCATTTAATGGAGACAACATGTCTCTAATTTAGTAATTTTCAATTTTAACAAGTGCTTTGAAGAAGGTTTCGAATAAGATAAATAATTCTTTTGCACCAAATTTTTAAGGAAATGTTGCCATAAGGTCGTTTAAAATCCCCGTCTCGAGCATTAGACTTACTCGACTTCCTAAAAGAAGCTGAATTTCTTAATGTTGTGCTCAATTTACCACGATAATGACAAAAATATTACAGCAAAAAATACTAAAAATAGAATATAATATATTAAGAGGAGTGATTGACCAGTAGGTGACATACGCTAGCATTGGCTTGGCATTCATTTTGCGTAATCCATGTGAGGCTTTTACTCACATGCAATTCACAATCTCCCTTCCCCTCCTCTCCTCCCATCTACACCACCTACCATAAAAAATGTGACAACTTTATTAGAGACTTCATTATTGGACTTAGTTCTTCCCCTTTAATTTGTTTCTATCATCTTTTATCTATGTCATCTTAAAAGCCTAATGGGAGTGTTATCCTATCAACACCTCCTATCCTCTATCAACATTTTCTCAAGATAAGGTTGGAACAAGCTCACAGACTTCTACTCGTTGGGTATCAAAAAATAGTGGTGACTTTAGAATGAAATCCATTAGCTTAGGTGAAATTTGCCTAGCAAGTGGAAGGGCCATACAAGGTGAAAGAAATGTTAGATTTGGAAAAGCTATCCAATAGAGGTCTAAGAGTTAGGGGAGGAGTTTGATTCAATAAATTATTCCTACATAAAATGAATGTGATACTCCCTGTTCTTGTTGGATTGCTTCTCTAAACTTGGTCAAAATAGTCTTTGAATTGTCTATCTATTAATAAGGGGTTGGCTTTGATATTTACAAAATTTGAGGCTAAAAGTAGAGAATAACCAAAGCAAAACACTGATGAACCCTTTTCAATCACGTAGCCAAATTACATAAGGTATCATAATGGTGGTCTAAGTAAATTGAAGGTAGAAATTTTAGGAGATTGAATTAGAGGAATTGTAAATAGTACGAGCTTAAGTTTGTATGCATGTTAAGCTATACAAATTCAAGCAATAGTAGAGAATCTTTGGACAATGTCTTGAATGACCAAGGCATGGTAATCAACATTGTCACATGTATATTGTGGAGAGCCTTTTTTTTTATTTTTATTTTAGAAAACTATATACACTAGTTGATATGCTAGTAGAGTTGTCTAATATTATTTAGGGATTTTATACTTTTGCATTTGGTTAGGCATGTAATCAAGATGAGTTCAGGATGGGTACTAGAAAACTCGAACCTACCTTGGTTCCTTAAAGAGTGTGAGCCCCGTAAACTCACATATTAGATTCCGAAAGCCCGTAGTCTTACGTATTGGATTCTGAGCAGATAATTTAAAGTGTACATGAAATTTAACCGATTAAGGTAATACTTCATGTATGAGTTCTAAGAGTTACACTATGTCACATCGTTAGTCTAGAATATAGAAATATAATAAAATAAAAGTATTATATCTAAAAAATAGATAATTTACTAAATTGTATTATCTTGAAATTTATTTCGAGTAAAAGCATGAATTAGGTAATGGAAAATAACTGAGTTTTAGAGATAAATTACTTGGACACAAAAATTATAAAGTGACATAAACTAATATATAAATATAGTACATGCACCTCGGGTATAATAGTTATATATAATTACATACTTGAAAATACCTAAAATACCATAAAATATGAATAATTACCAAAAAACTGAGAAAAATAATAAAAAAAATGACATACAAACACTAAACTACTATAATTAGCTTGGATTAGGGTGTGATTAGGATAGGGACAACTTTTGGCGAATTGCAATAATTTTAGGACACATACACATGCAAAGAAGATAGGTATATAAGGCAAGTGGAGAGAAAATGCAATTTTTTAATTCTACAATTTAGAAATTGTCACTAACTCTCTCTAGATTATCGTTTAGCTCCTTAGGATTCTAGGAAAATTATAAGAATAGGAAGAGCAAAAGAAGAAAAATTCTAGAGAAACTTAGAATTGACACTATGTAAACCAAACAAATCGATGGAACCTAAGTGTGGAGGCCACCTGAAGCCGAACCACCACTACCACTCCATAGTGGTGATAGTGCCTAAAGTGGTCGACAACTAGGGGGGGTTGTTGGTGGCCGATTGACTATAGTTCTGATGAGAGGAAATTTCTATCCTATTTTCCCTTAATCTGTAAAAATATTAATTCAATTCCAAAAATTATGAAAAATTTATTCTAACATATTTCTACATGTACTTTTAAAGAAAATATCAAATTATGATGTTTTTGATTGGGTATAGGATTTTCTTAATAAAACGAGTGAAATCAATCAATTTTCAAAGTTGATTTGAATGATCTTATCAATGTAGTTTCTAAATCAAAATTTTTATAGGATGATCTCATATGGCATGCGATAATTGCATGAAGAGTTTTCAAACAAAAAGGATTTCTATAATTTATAAGGATTTTTAAGCCTTAAAATTCGATGGAAAACCGTAATCTTCATAAGGATTCTATCTAATTGGCTTAATGAAACCCTTTGATACCAGGTTTTGGAGTTTATTTGGATCATATTACACTATGGAGAGTGATATGGAGTTACATGGATTGAGTTGGGTTTGAGATATGTATAAGTTGTTGAATATGAGCTTAGTGTATTAATGAAGTAAATATGGGCTTTTGGAAATTTGAGTAGTATGGTGTTATTTGATATGATAAATTTGATGTATGAACATGTTTTAGTATGACTATAATCTGAAATATATTATTGGAATCAGTTGCTTTGAGTAACTTGTAATATGATCATGTTTAGAGAGATTTTTAGAAGGTTGGTCTGATAGGAAAATAAGCTAATCCCATGATTAAAAACTTGATTAGAGAGTTGTTTGATGTGAAATACTGATTGACATAGCATCTGCAGGTTAATTAGATAATTCCTAGTTAATAAAGCTGTTTTCATATACTTCTTCGAAGACTTTTTGGTTAAAGAAATTGTTTTTGGATACTTTCATAGAGGGTTCTAGAATAAAAAAATTGTGTTAACACTATTGATCAGCTACTTCTTCAAAAGGTTCTAGGGCAAAAACTACATTAAGTTTAGTGTTCGGAACCTTGTTCAGAGACCTTAGTGATAAGTTAAAGCTTACCTAAAGACTTAAGAAACCTATCTAAATTATATGTAAAACATCAAAAAGCAATTATATACTTTTTATTTAGTAAAAACTAAAATCTTTATATTGATTGTTTAGGGACTTACTAAGGGATTGAGCATGGTAAGCAAAGTTAACTTGCGTTGACATCAAATAAGTTGGGATTGATGCTTAACGGCATGTTGGAGTATCATATGAAGATACTTGGAGAACTAAGAATGCTTGTCCATGGTTGTAGCTAGATTGTTTGTGTGTGCGCTATATGTATACTTATGATACTGATTGATGATTGGGAGTTGAACTCCAAGTGCTGTTTTTTGCTAAAACGTATCATGTCTAGCATGTGTGAACTTGGTTGCTTACCTTATAATTTGGATTAATACTAAGTTGACTAAGATCTAATTGGACATTCATGATAACCCAATAGGGGTAACGATTAGGTTATCAAATTAAATATCGACACTTCGTTGAGGACAACATAAATAGTCCTTTACTTACTCTTAGTTGAATTAAGTGATAGGAGAGAAAGTCACAGTGAGGTTAAGAACCATGGTTCGAATGTTGTCTAGGGAGAAAGTTATTCTCCATTGCATAAGCTTAGATTTAATCTGATAGTGTCACGTTGAAACTCCTCAAAATCCAGGTTAGAGTGGACACAATTTCTTTAACTCCACAATGGGCTAGGTAAACATTGTGAGATGATCTATCATTTGCTTATTATATTTGCTTTTAAATAATGATTGAACAATCATGTTTGTTAATGTACTCTTATGAATTTGTCCCTTTTTATTGAGTTAGTTGAGCTTACATTCCGATGTATTGTTTTACAGGTGTAGAGTAATATCTGAAGAGGCCTCATTACAATAATCCGTAGGTTAGTTTCAACGGGCAAGGGAGTGAGGAGTTGAAGATTAATGAATGGATTAATGTTTATGTTTTTTTTTTCTTTTGTTGGAAGACTATAAGGACTTCTTGGGAAGCTTTATATTTTTTACTGGCTTGCTGATATATCTATTATATATAATGGAGTCTTCTTGTGAAGTTATACAGATCTTTTGAAAACCCTCAAACTTATGATGTATATAAACATATATAAAGGATCTAGATTATCTATAAATATGGTGATAGGAATTAGCCCCCTAGACCAATCACATGAAGCCAAGCTAGAGGACTCTAAGAACTCATGTAGAGAATACTAGTTTGAAGCCATATTTGAGATGAGGATTCCTATTCTAAATTGATCTCCTACTAACCTGACTATTAGACCCTCACATGTACCAGACTTGACTATTAAACCCCGACGTATGCCAGACCTACTCATACCCAGTAGTTGTATTATGATAGGACATTTGAGAACATACTACAATACTATCCAAGTTGAGCTCTTGAGCTGACCATAAGCATCTGATCCCAACTTAAGCTAACTACTCTATAGTAGGACTGATTAGGCCCCGACCTGATTCAGATCAAGTCGGCTCTTGACTGCAAACTCTCTTTTCTCTTTTTCGCCCACTTTGTACCATATTTTTAACATCTAGCCACTAAACAACACGTCTTCTAACACAATATTCCAAAAGGATTTTTTACTTTTTTGTACTAAATATTCTTTGTTTCTTTTACCTTTTTTAGTATGTATTATATAACTTAACTGTAAGAATACCCTTTTGTTTTTTCATACTTGTAAAGTAACCTTAGTTAATGGGTACATAAACCCCTACTTAATTATACGCAGGGAATTAATCAATCAATCAATCATGAATACCAGAAAATTATTCAAGTTTCCTTTAAGTAACCTTAGTATTATCACTATCTTTTAACTCTTATCTATTTCCTTTAACAAGGATTAGTAGCGAGTAATTCTTTAGCTCGGATCGGTGAGTCATATCCGACCAATTATAGGTCGAGTAAGATGGACTGGTGCGTTGTATCTAGTTGATTGCTTTTCTTTTGTTTCTTTCGTTTTGCCTTATTATGGTGTTTCTCCATGCGTTCAACCCTAGAGATACATCAGCTTTGCTAGTATCAAAGCATGGTTTTGAGAGGGAGTATGTGAAGTTTTTGGTTTGCTTTACTATTAGTAGCGGTTATGTTCTTTCCATAGTTGTTGTAGTGTGTTTGTATGGAGTAAGTTTGGAGTTATGAGCTGTGTAGTGAAAATTCGTGTGTTGGTAATTGTGGTTTCATTGTTACTTTATTTTTACTCCGCTTTTCACTATGAAAGTAGAGCAAGTTCATTTTTTATTCTATTTGAGTGATTATTAGGTACTAAGGTTGTTATAGTGTTAATCGAAGTTTTAGGTAGCATGGTCGCATTTTTTTCCCATATATTGTGTTGTTAATTTGTTTGAAAGTATTATACGATGTTGGACTCTAGTGTTCATGATGTTATTGGGGCCCAAAGTAGTGGTGCTCAACTTAGTTGTGGTCAAAATGGAAGTAACACTCTTAGGTTAGTTGATGACAAACTTGATAGACTCATTAATCTTGTTGAGAGTCTGGTCATCATGATGCAAGTTAATAGAAAAAACCCTAGGGTATGCTATAGTCCAACCCACCTGAAAATGTTTTAGAAAGAGGCTATGGTGAAGGTAACGAAGCTAATCACCAAGTTTAACCCTCCTGAGTTAGAGGAGTTGCAGACTAAGCTACTAAACAAAAATTGGAGTTAGAGGAAGTTGGGGAAGATGACGAGGAGATTGATGCTTAGGAGTATGGAGGGGAAGAAGAAGAGGTAGATTATTACTAAGCATAAGAACGAGGATGTCGAGCCCCTCGAAGACTAGATAATGTCAAAGTCTAAATCCCACCTTTCAGTGAAAGTGGAGATGCAGATGAACATTGGAACTAGAAGAAAAGGTCGAGAAGGTGTTTGATTGTTATGCATATATGGAAGCTATTACGGTTTGACTTGCTGCACTTGAGTTTATTAGGTATGTCACAATGTGGTGAAAAAATCTGAATGTAGCCAGAGCAAAAAAAGGAAGACAAGGAGTGAGGACCTAGGATGAGATAAAAAGGTTGTTAAGGGTAGATTTGTGCCTAAGACTTACTTACAAGATATATTTACAAAGCGGGAACTTCACCAAGGAGGCTAAACAGTTGATGACTGTGTGAAAGAGTTCTAGATGCTTATGATTCGAGCTGATGTGAAAAAACTTGAGGCTTATATAGAATCAATGTTCATTTCTAGACTCAGATTTGCGATTTGCAACATTGTGGAAGTGTAGAGGTTTTATACCTTAGAAGAGGTGATTAAGATAGCATAGAGAGTCAAAAAGTAGAGGAGATGTGCTTCGAGTCAACATGGGCCAACATTCTCCTAAGCCCCTGTTCAACACTTACCTATTCAAATTGAGCCGAAGAGGCCATATCGAGCTAAGGAAAGGAATGACTGACCTGACGATAGCTGAGTAAGCTAGCCAAGCCAAGCCAAGGCTAAATCGACCCTAAGGACATATGAGAGAAGATAGATCTCCGGATGGAGGATTGGTGAGGTGAAGTGCTTTAAATGTTTAGGCATTAAACACATGGCTACTAAGTTTTTGAATTGATATGTCATGGTGCTCGAGGAGATGTCGTGGATAGCATCGATGAGAGAAAGCTCGAGGAGGAAAAGGATGTTTGGAAAACTGAAGTTAAGGAGGAAGAGGAAACCTGTATCTATGCCAACTAGGGAGAAGTGATGACCCTAGTCTTGAGATGAGTATTGAGTTCCTTATCGAGCTCTAAAGAAGACTACATGGAAAATTTATTCTATACAAATTGTACCATTAAGGGCCAATTATGCACAATCATTATAGATGGAGGAAGCTGTACTAATGTAATTGCACAATCCTTTATGCAAAGGTTAGGTTTGCTGACCTCAAAGCATCTTCGACCTTACAAGTTGCATTGGCTTCATGATAAGGGTACGTTGTACGTGACTAACAAGTAACTGTATTGCTCAATGTTGGGAGTGTGTACAAGGATGAAGTAGTGTGTGATGTCATCCTCATGGGAGTTTCATATTTGCTACTTAGACGACTTAGGTTATTTGATTGATGTGTCACTCACGACGGATATAAGAACACTTATACCTTTATCAAGGATGGAAGAAAGATTGTGTTCCAACCCATGACATCGACTTAAGTGAATGAGACCCATAATCAGCTCGCTTGAGCTAGCAAGAAGAAAGCCTTAGTGATAAGTTGAAGAGAGCTTCGAGATGCAGAAAAGGACAATGAGCCCATGTTTCTATTGATTAGAAGATTGCTAGAGATAAGAGGTTTGAAGGTTATTCTAGATGAAATCTAAAAGCTGATTGATAGATTTACTGATCTATTTTCTAAGGAATTGCCCAAGGGACTACCCTTAGTTTAAGGCATGCAGCATTGCATTGACCTATAGCTTGGCACCGCCCTACCAAACTGACATACATATAGAATGAATCTTAAGCAAGCTATCGAGCTAAAAAGATGAGTGGATGAACTTATAGAGTGAAGATACGTGAGAGAGAGCATGAGCCCTTATGCTGTGTTAGCTCTACTCGTCCCTAAGAAGGATGGTTCATAACATATGTGCAACAATAATTGAGTAATTAATCGAATCACTATCAAATATAGGTACCCAATACTGAGGCTCGATGACATGTTGGATGAGCTCTTTGGTGTCAAAATATTTTCAAAGATCGATTTGCGAAGTGGCTACTACCAGATTCATATGAGACCAGGTGATGAGTGGAAGTCTATCTTCAAAACTAAGCATGGACTTTACTAATGGTTGGTTATGTCATTTGGACTTACCAATGTGTCGGGTACATTTATGAGATTAATGAACCATGTGATGTACCCTCTAATCGGAAGATGTATGGTTGTGTACTTTGATGACATATTGGTATACAATGCTAACTTGACTCCAAGCAATATTTGACATTTTTCAAATCGAGAAGTTATATGGAAATTTAAAGAAATGTACATTTTGTCAAGATGAAGTGGTTTTTCTTGAGTTTGTAGTGTTAGCGGAAGGAATCTAAGCAGATGAGAAGATTTAAGCTGTATTGGAATGTTCGATGATGAAAAATACCACTTAAGTTCGAAGTTTTCATAGCTTAGCTTCTTTCTATAGGCGATTCATCAAAAACTTTAGTACCATATTCGCCCCCTTGACCGAGTTGATAAAGAAGAGTGATGAGTTCAAGTGAAATGACCAAGTTGAATAGAGCTTTAGGGAGATCAAAGAAAAACTCACCTCCACTCTTGTCCTATCACTACCAGATTTTAATAATCCCTTTGAGTTGGAATGTGATGTATTAGGAGTTGGAATTGGCGCTGTCTTGATGTAGGAGCAATGACCTATCACCTACTATAGTGAGAAGCTTAATGGTGCTGCCTTAAACTATTTCGTGTACAAGAAAAAGTTATACTCTCTTTTTCGAGCCCTTACTGTATGATAACACTATTTGCTGCCATGATCATGAGTCTCTGAAGCATCTTGGGAGTTAGAATAAACTCTTAAAGAGACAAGCCAAGTGGTTAGAGTTTATGGAAGGATCTTCGTATGTGATCCAGTATAAGAAAAGAAGCATAAATGTGGTCGTTGATACTTTATTACAATGGTAAATCTTACTGACCACTTTGTAGACAAAATTATTTAGATTTTCGCTTATCATCGAATAGTATGCTAATGACCCTCATCTTGGTCCAGTTGTTGAGCAATGCCAAGAAGGAGTAGTTGTTAGAGGATATTATCTCAAGGATGGCTATTTATTTTATGACTAAAGGCTATGTGTACCAAACTATTCCACGTGTGAGCTGTTAGTCAAAGAAGCTCTTAGTAATGGATTATCTAGTCACTTCTAAGAGACCAAGATAACAAATTTGTTAAAAGAAAACTTTTACTGTCCTAGTTTGGATGTACGTAAGGTAGTTGGTAGTTGTGAAGTGTATAAGTGAGCTAAAGGTAAGAGAGAGTCCCATGGAGAATACATGCCCTTGTTGACGTCAACCCTACCTTGGATAGACCTCAGCATGGACTTTGTCCTAAGGTTACCTCGGACATCCAGAGGGAAAGATTCTATATTTGTTGTAGTGGACCGCTTCAACAAAATAACACGCTTCATCCTGTGCCATCGAACTAACAATACTTTATATATTGCTGATCTGTTTTTGTAGGAAGTTGTTCGACTACATGGAGTGCTGAAGATAATTGTTTCAGATTAGGATACAAAATTTTTGATCTAATTTTAGAAAACTCTTTGGAGAAGACTTGGAACTAAACTTGTGTTAAGCTTTAGGAGCTACCTTCAAACTGATGACTAGATTGAAGTGGTGAACAAGATGTTAGGAAACTTCTCAAAGCTATCGTAGGAAAGAACTTGAGGGACTAGAATCTTTGTCTACCAGTTGTGAAATTTGCATACAATTGAACTGTCCACAATACCATTGGGAAGACCTCATTTAAGGTTGTCTATGGCCTTAATCTAATTAATCCCCTAGATATGATTGGTACCTTGCAACTACTAAAGAGAGTCAATCCGAAGTTGATTGAGCTTAAGAATTGCAAGAGCTACATTAGTTTGTAACTAGGAAGATCGCTAAGTTCAATCAGATACAATAAGAGATTGGTAGCTGAGGCTACTGAACTATTTCTTTCTAACCAGGAGACTTAGTATGGATTCACTTTAGTTGAGAGTGATTCCCACACTTGCGATAGGACAAGCTATCCTCTCGAGCTGATAGTCCTTTCAAGATCTTAAAGAAAGTCAACTACAAAGCTTACTAGATCGAGTTACTTGATGACTATGGTATTTCCTTCATCTTCAATGTATCCAACCTGATTTCGCACCAACCAAAAGAAGTCTCCACAAATGCCCAAGAAGGACAACCGGAGACTACTCCAAATTTGAGGATAAATCTTTTCGACCTCCTAGCAAATGGTAGAAATTAGTCTCTTAGACCGATCATATGAAGCCGAGCTGAAGGATACTAAGAACTCACATAGAGAATATTAGCTCGAAGTCATATTTGAGATGAGGATTCCTCTTTCAAACTAATCTCCTAACGACCTAATTGTTAGACCCTTACGTGTACCAGACCTATTCCTACCCAATAGCTGTACTATGATAGAACATCCGAGAAGACAGTTCCAAAACTATTCAAACAGAGCTCCCAAGTCAACCATAAGTATTTGACCTCAACTCAAGTTGACTACTCTATAGTGGGATTTACCAGGGTTCGACCTGATCTAGATGAGGTTGGCCCTTGATTGCAAACTCTCATTTCTCTTTTTGACCCACTTTGTACCATATTTCTAATATCCAGCCATTAAGCGACACGTGTCTTCTAGTATAACATTTCGGAAGGATTCTTTATTTTTTTGTACTAAATATTCTTTGTCTCTTTTACCCTTTTTTGTATGTATTGTATAACCTAATTATAACAATACCCTTTTTAGTATATATTGTATGTGTTTGTTCATACATATAAAGTAACCTTGGTAGATGGGTATATTAATCTCCACTTAATTGTATGTAGAGAATCAATCAATCAATCATCAATATTAGAAAATTATTCAAGTTTTCTTTGAGTAACCTTTGTATTCTCACTATCTCTTAACCCTTTTTTATTCCCTTTAATAAGGAATAATGGCAAGTGACCCTTTAGTTCGAACCGATAAGTTATATCCAGTGGGTTATAGGCTGAGTAGGATTGATTAGTGTATCATATTCGATCGGTAGCTGCTTAGACTATGCTAGCTTTTCTTTTGTTTCTTTTGGTTTGCTTCACTGTGGTGATTCTCCATTTGTCTGACCTTGGAGACGCATCATATGGGAACTTATATTTTACAACAGTGTTACTCCATAAGTATTATATATTACAGGTGCCCATTTGACTGCTTTAAAATTCGTTGAGTCATCATTCGTCTTGTATAGACAATACCTACATTAGTAGTTAAGGAGGATAGCTTTTAGCTTAGGTTGATTTATATGGCGAATCTGTTACGACTCTTCAAGTTTGAGGTGTGACATAGATCTTATAGCAGTTTAATATTTTTTTTCTTTTCTCGATGTCTACGTAATTTGATGTATCGTGTAAAAGAGTTTAAATCTTGTAATACTTTGAAAGGATACTATTATATGTAGGGAGTAAAAGAGATAACCATATAAATACTAAAAAAGTTAAATGTTTCCTAAAACTCATGAAAAACTCTATAGGGTTTTTTTGTTATATTCCTGTAACCCACCTCGATATGGTATCGTGATTCCCCTTACCCATCTTACTCCGTCCTATTAATGTTATGTCTATTCTATTTATGTTTTTTTTTTCCTTCCTATAAGTGAGAGTAATATATTGCATTTGGCTAAAAACAACTAATCTCAGTCTTTACTCTTGGTAGTTTAATGAGATGGTACATAAAGACCTAACTTGTATACTAGAGAAAATTAAAAAGGTAGCACAATGTAAGGATCCACATACATACTTCCATTGAATGAAAAAATCATAGTAAAGACATAATCATATTTAGAAGGAAAAAAAAAAATAATAAACAGAGATATTAAAGCAAAGATTGTAAGCTTCCTTCATTACTAATTTGATATAGTATAAAAATTAATATATTAAATTTTATTTTTCAGGTCGAATTTTTCAATGGATTTTTTCTAAATCCGATAACATGACCCCAAACACTAACGGGGTTTATTCCATGTCCAAAACATAACCCTAGACCCTTTAGGATCAAACTCTACAAGGTTTTTATCGAGTCTCAATGATTAGGTTCCTTGTAACGACTCGCTTAATCACATTCCTACTTTTGATGTTTTTTATGTTAAATTCTACTTAAATACCCTTTACTAGTAATATCTTGTTATTATGTGTATCATAATCGAAATTTAGATTCAATCATGACAAATTGATATTAGAGTTGTACCATTTCTCATAGCATCCTATTATGGTAATAAACTTAACATTATAATTCCTTCATTTTGGTGATGGATGCATCCATAGACATTTCATATTCCCATTTACATTGACTAACTTGATAGGCTTTTCTCTTGCGTATTAAGGTACTAATTGTGTAACTTATGCAATATCAACATGACTTAGATTTAGGGATTATACCATATTTAAAAGGTTGTAGTAAGGATTTGCATCTATGTTTTCATTTTCTCTAATCTCAAAATTTTGACTCCAACCAAGGCAACATGTTGCTTCTACTAAACCCAACTATACTTCTCTTAGTTAGAAATACCAAGCTTATAAATGTTGACACACAATCATGTTGAGATTGCTTAATGATGCATGTTGTTGTTGGGTCACATGGAAGAGAGATTACATTACCAAACCATCACTTCATCCAATGAGTAAATAAAAGCTTCACAAAACCTAAGCAATCACTTTCATAATTTGAAACTTCTTTTGACATGCTTTTACTATTTCTTTTCTTGATATACCATACTTTGATGTGAAATTTGATACAAAGATGGTCCTTTCTCATACTTTGGCAATCTTCCTACTACGAGTTTTGAATTCCTTTATGAAAGGACACATAGAAACTTAACTATCTTCTCTAGGGCTTCGCAATCTCTTAATTAGTAAGCACTAAAACCATAAAATTATATCAAAAAGACTTGAAGCAACATCCCATGAAATAAGAAAGGGTTTTCACTTTGTATTGGTAATTGCACTATCACATCCTTAATGTTGTTTTCCTAAAGGCATGGGTTGATGAACTTTTTAATATATTCAATGCTCCGATTATGAATTTACCTATAATTATTTGTCTTGCTTTGTTCTGATGCTGATGCAACCCATGATTAATGAATCATCAACTACATATTTTCACAGTATTTAATTATCATATGGAAATAGTAATTTTAGTTTTGAGATAAATTATCAGCAATACAAAGCTACTTGAATTTTGCATTTGTAAGAGTTGGTGTAGAGTTCTAAGTCTCATGATATCTACATTTTGTATTTATTAGAAGAATCAATGATCACAAAGATTTATAGATTATCATCATATTAATTAAGCTAGTTCTTATATATGTGATACTTATGTTTATGCTAAAAGCTCATTTTAGAGGCTTAAGGTGAATTCCTTAAATTGTTTAAATTTCCTTGTTGAAGAATTTCTCATTCATACATGATGGAGCTTGAAATTCGATCTTTCTATACAAAGATGGGTCTCTATTTAAGGGAACCTTCTAATTGGTTAGATGACGCCTTCAAAAAATTTCCTAAAATCAATAAAAATCCTCCAGCTTGTTGGTATGGATAAGCATGACGAAGCACATTTATTGTAGAATCATTACAAGAAATTGCAAATGTGGTGTGAGAGAGAGAGAGAGAGAGACGCAAAGAGGGATGTATAGAGCAATGGATCCATTGAGATTCACAAATGCAAATACTATTACAAAAATGCTTGGCACTTGTGCTAAATATACATTACATACACATGAGAAAGGAGCATCCTATTTGTTAGACATTTCCTAGAAGCCCTAATAACTGAAAATAAAGCTCACATGCCAGGGAAAAACCATGGTCATGGGAAGGGTTAGAGATCCAAAGATAATAACACAAATGTAATGCTTAGAGGGCAAACATATATATATATATATATTTTTTTTTTTCCCTCTTTTTTCTTTCCTCCAACTTTTCACCCATTTCCTCTGCTTCTGCTATATAGAAATCGGAAACAAATAAAACAACCATATACGCACACACATGTCGATTTTTTCCCCTCAATTTTCAATCCTTATTAGCTTGGAAGGTCAATTAGACGTTTAAAAATGATGGGAGCCCCATGTTGCGGATACAGTAACATGAGGACGGTAGGGGCATGGATATAGTTTGGTGCTAGGTGAAAGGTGAACCTCTGTAACATGATGGAGAGGGCTAATTTGGCTTGCAAGATGGCTAGGTTTTGTCCAACGCAAGTACGGACTCCTAGACCGAAGGGAATGAAGGCTGCGGGATGTTTAGTTGCCCTGGCCACACCCTCGGAGAATCTAGCTGGATTGAATTCATTGACATCCCTGCCCCATGTGGCTTGATCATGATGAACGGCTAAGATTGGGATTAAAAGCTCGGTCCCACGCGGGATCTTGTACCCACCTAGCTCTGCGTCAAATTTGGCCCGTCTGATCATCGCGATGACCGGTGGATAAAGCCTTAGGGATTCGTTCACTATCATGGTCAGCTGCACATCAGATCACATATTATAAAGAGTTAGTATAGAATTAGGTATATTTTCCATTATTTTGGATATTCTTATGTGATCCCTCTTTATATATATCTATTGGCGTATTGGTCAGAAAAATTTATATATTAATGCATCATTACAAGATGTAGCCAAAAATAGATTTAACCTTATATATATATTAATTTGTTTGGACTTTTTATGAGAGTATTACCTCAAAAATAAAAAAAGTATAGAAAATGTCGAAAATCGTCAAAAAGGTAAAAAAAAAAAAACAATTTTCTGTATTACAACGGAATTATTTAATCGGAATGCTGTTGTTTTATTTTAATTTATTATTTTGTGGAAACGAAAAGAAAAAAATCAAATATCGAAATTACAGCTAACTTTTTGTCTTGATATGAGGTAGAGCTTTAGGTGTTAGCTTACCGTCTTGAGTTTGACAATATCGTCCTTGGTGGGGATGGCACGTGATCCACACACCCTCATGACCTCCTCACGTGCCAGCTGTTGCCAACGTGGGTGCATTGCCAAGAGAACCGTCGTCCACGTCAGCAGGTTCGACGTGGAATGTTTCCCAGCGAAGAAAAACCCTTTGCACTCTTCAACGATGTCGTTTATAGATATGTTGGAACTATTCGTAGTATTGTTGCTGCTCGCGTTTGAGGCTTTAATCATTAGTCCAAGTAAATCCTTAGGACCCTCGTCTTCCTCCAATCCTACGTCGTTTTCGCCCTTCTCTTTCCTTTTCTCGATCAGCTTCATTAACGATTTGTTTATTTGCCTGTCCAACTTCCAAGAATAGATGTTCCTCTTTGTGGGAAAAAATCTGCAAATACCAAAGCTCCTTTAGTTAGGTTACTCTTTTAAATTAATTCTTCCCCCCCCCCCCCCCCCCCCCTTCTAAACATCGTAAATGCATAATTTATTTTTCTTTTTCCATACTGAAGGTCGGGCTATCCATTTATTCTGTCCTCCATCTAACAGTTAAAACACCCATTGTATTAACTTTTATACACATATTAATGTCACACCATGAATTGAACCAATCCATTGACAGAAGCATGTGAGTAAATTACGGACTCATTCTAAAGACTTTTTCAGGTCTAAGGATTTTTCTTTCCCGAGCTTTTGCTGTGGCTTAGTCTGAATTCTCTTAATTAATGGTGCATAGTTATATTGTAAAAAAAAAAAACAAAAATCGACAAGTGGAGTAATGGTGTAAGGGATGAGGATATTTAATTGTTGTGACATGATAAAACAACATAGACGGAGACAACCATTATTACATGGTGTATACTTCATGTGAAATTCTAACGTTATGACACATGAGGGGTTTGTTGGTGAAGTGACGAAACTATAAATTGACATTTACGAATTGAAGTATTGATTAATCTTATTATTTTTAATAAAATTAGATAAAATCGACTTGTGACTGTAATACGTAATATTTTTACTACAATATTACATGATCAGTCAACTGGTAAATATAATTAGTCATTAATAATTAATTACCTATAACCGGGGATGAAGACTTTTTGAAAAGCATCAGCAGCTAGAATCATCTGTTGAGCTTGAAGACGGAAGATGGCTTTACCGTCTTCATAGCTTGTCCCGAATGCTGTTCTTGTGATGACATCTTCTGTTAGGGTTTGAAAACATTCTGAAACCTCAATTTCAACCTCCCCCGATTTAGACGACTTCGTCTCCCATTGGTCTAGCATATTTATCACACTACTCGCAACCACCGGTATCAGAAGCTGGAAAAGGTAATTATAATTTTTCAAAAAAAGGGAGAAAAAAATAAAATAAATAAGAACATAGAAGTTCCTACATTAAGTGATACAATGTTTTTATTTTATTTTATTATTTTTTTATTTTCAAATATTTAAGATTTTAAGAAGAATGGTGATTAGATGTTAAATAAAGAAGAAAAGGCATTAAAAAAAAAATTTACCTTGAGATTTTCCATATGGAATGTTGGTGTTATGATTTTTCTATGATGTGCCCATTTTTCACCTTTGAGACTTAGGAGTCCATCACCTTCAAGTTGCTTGATGAGGGGGTGCGGTTCATTCTTCTCGTACAATTCAGACTTAGAAGTAAATATTTCCCGAATTAGGTCCGGTTCAGAGACCGTTAGGCGAACCGTGGGTCCAAACCACACAAGAAATGTCGAACCTGTTGGATTGATAAATCATCATACAATTAAATGTTAAATTCAACCAGCCAGGAAGCCAATAATTACTACGTACTAGAGATCACATGCATTAACGTTGGTCCTAAAAGAAATGTAAACATTGAGAAGGTTTTTTACACAAAGGAGGAACTACCACAAAGCCTCAAGTAGTAAGTATCAAGTTTGCTAAAAGGGGAAGGAGGAAAAAAAAAGAGGACAACCATCAATTCACAGAACATGGATAGTGTAGGGCCCCTACTAGTTACAAGTAGAGAGAGAGAGAGAGAAAGAGAGAAACTTCAAATTGTAGCATTGAAAAAAAAAAAAAAATTGCACTTTAGTATCAAAATTCAAGTTTATTCTATATAAAAATAAAATACAAGTACCCAGGACCAGGAGGGGAAAAGAAAAAAAAATTAGAATCTGAGGTTGAATAGAGTGATAATTTATATAAATTTCATTGCATGAAAATTAGGATCTAAGAATCATCTGCCTTGTGATAAATATATATAGAAACATGAATTAAACAGTAAATATACACTTCTTTTGGAAGAGTAAAAGGAATTGGTATATGAAAGGTGAATGACATGAGAATGAAGGGTAAGAAATGAAAGAAGAAATTTGAAATAAAAAAAAGAAAAACAAATTAGTTGTGGAATGGTCCAACATTCCAACTTCAACATCATGTATCAAACTCAGGAAAAAAGCCAGAAAAAAAGTCCTAAAAAGGGAAATTCACTCCCACAAGAGTGCAAAGAAACAATTAAGAAACCTTCAAAAATCAAAACCCAAACCAAAAAAAAAAAAATTAAGACAGGTAGTACGTATAGTATCAACACAGTAAAAAAATATGTTATTATAAACCGCATTTATAATAACAACCCAAAGTATATTGTTTAATAATTATAATAGAAGCACCATGTTGTTTGTAACACAAATTTTGGTGCATATAAACAAAATCATCAAAATTTTAATGAAACCAAAAGAAAAAAAAAAAAAAAAAAAAAAAAAGAGAAGAAGAAGAAGACCAGTATCTAGTAAAGACGGACGTACCATAAATTTTCTTCCAATGATGGTAGAAAGAGAGAACTCGAGGGAGAATATTGTGAGAGAAAGGAAAAGGCATAGGTTGTGAGGAAGCCTTCATCATCATACCCACAAGTTCTTTCACATTCCCAATGAAGAACCTATAAGGAGGTCCCCTTATGCCTTGTTTGGAGAAATGTTCTTCAATTTTCCTTGGCCTCCACCACAACACCACACCTATCTTCAACCCAAAGAAAATCACCACCAAAGTTATCGATACCAATCTGAACCACTCCATGAAAGAGAGTCCATCATGATCAATCAGCTCTTCCTCCATAGCGCCCTTGTGTATATTATTAATTCGAAGACTTATACTATATGGAATATATATATATATATATATATGTATGTATAAATATAAGCTTCCAAAATAATAATACACACTAATGATAATAATAATAACACACAAAGCCTTTTTTTCTCTCTCTCCTTTTTTCGTGTGTGTGTTCTCTCTTGGTTTCTTGCTTTCTTTGATAGATGGCTCGTTATGCTTGTGTTTGTTCGCTTGTTAGTGTGTCTTGGCTGGCTTTTAATACTACACAGTAGAGAGAGAAAGAGAGAGCAACGGCGTAGGGGCCGCCATTGGAATTCTAAGGGTCAACGAATTAGGTGTTTTTTTAATCTATCAAAAAAATTTTTTTCAAGGACAATATTGCCCTTTTATTTTTATTTTTATCTTTTATTTTTTGGGTTGTATTGTACTTGTCATTGTCTACAATGAGAACAAATAATATGTGATTGTATTACACTAGTGTAATTTTCTTTTCTTTTTAAGAATATTCTGTTTCTCTCTTCACTACGAGCACCATATGAGTTTAATTGGGGATTGCAAAGGTGTTCCTTTTATGAACAGCCTGGTACGAATTTATGGTTCATTTATTTATTTATTTATTTTTAATCTGGGAGAGTATGTAGAGTAAGAATGTGTTGTAACCTTATTTAACGGGTCGGCGAGGATTAATAATCAGTTTGATAATTCTTTCAAGAATATGCTCTAAGATCTAGAGCTGAGTATCCGAGTTTATTTGGTTTAGAATATTTTTGGACTTCCTATATGGTTAAATAGGTATGAGAGTACATAAAATCAATGCTAAAATGGTCATGCAGTTGTGCAAATGTATTTTTTTCTTTCAAAGATTTAATATCTAAATGCTTTATTTGACAGATAAGAGTTAAGTGCACAATGAATAAAAATTAAATTAGTATTTTGCAAATCTCGATTGAAGATCAGATCGGGTCCAACTTAAATAATTTTTTTCTATTTTGTTTTTTAATGTTTCCTCAAATTTGTTAAGAGTAGAGTGGAAAACTAAAAGGAAAAAAGAAGATCCATAAAATATAGGAGTACATAGAACTTCTAATAATAAGGGCAAAATATACTGCAAGTCCAAAAAATGTTTTCATTGTGATATTTCAACCAATTTCTAGAAATTTTAATATGAACAGCAATCGTGTCTTAAATATTTATCAAGTTGAGCAATCAAGTCCTAATTATGCCATGTGTCATACCCTTTCGTTCACTATATGACATGACATTTACCTGGCATGACCGTAATGGAATTATAAAAAAAAAAAAAAAAGACTGGAATAACACTTTATCCTCATCAGAGTAGTGTTTGAAAATCTATGTATTTTTTAAAATTGCACTTTATTTGGCAATTTTAACAATTTTATTTGGCTTGAAAAAAATACTCGCATTTTTATAAAGATAGAAAAAGAAAGACACGTAGTCCAGGAAAAACATCTGAAACTACTATCTCGAGCGACTACAGATTGCTCCCAATAATAACCATCGACAGATATGTAAAGTTTTTTGCAGGGTTTTATGAGTAAGTATTTCAAGAAACTTATTAGGTATATGTAAGAAAAAAGAAAAATATACAATTCTTGAAAGAGATGTGATACCCAAAATGTATTTGCACATTCATCTACATTTATTTATATTATTTTCTTTTCCATCATTAGATGTGTAAATATTAAGAGTATGTATATATAAAGTTATAGCTTTTTTATTTCTTTATATATATATATATATATATATTATGTGTGATCTATTTTTATTGAGAGACCAATAGTCGTTTTATTAAGTCATAATGATCTTGATTATATAAAGTTATATCCATATGATACAAGATTTTATATACAAATCTTAACTGAACGGTCAACCAGTTGCATAAGACAACATTTACTGTGATGCATGCTGCTAGCAAATGTAAATAATTGAGGCAGGCATGATTAATTTTCCACGTGAATGTTAGGGATAATTTGGTCACTCGATGAAAAACTTCAACAAATTAAGGCAAAGAATGAAGTGGCAACAGACGAGCGTTTTGCATAACTGTAAACTCTGTACACATTATTAAGGTTTTTTTTTTTTTTCGTCATATGATTGAAGAGTGCATTAATGGATTTCCGGGAACAAGTTGATCTGTCAATTAAAGTGTTTTTATATTGAGAATTGACTCTTATTGAGTAGAATGTAGGTCTCCCAATTTCCAAAATCGTGTAAGGTTGGCCTCTCCTGTATTTTAGCTTGGCCATTAAAGGATCCCAAACGTCTCGTAGATCTCATTTTCCTTTGGTAATTTAAGAAAATATTTGCATTCAAAATGACTCTCAAGTTTAAAACAAAATAAAAAAAAAACTCCAACTTATTTAGACTTGTTAAAGTACTTCCATTACGCATGTTTTTTCCCCTTTTCTTCCCTATTGCGTACCAATTGGGGTATCAACAAACAAATTGAATTGAATCCAATGGTATCTGTTCAAACTGGACTTAAAAATTCAACACTTGAAGTCGAATCAGTTTAAATATTTCAACTTTAGCTCTGCTATGAAGTTTTACTTAACAAATTTGAGTTTGACTTGATTAATTTTATTTAAACTCAACCACTTAGTAAATATATATTCCTTTTAATTAAGTTCTTATTAAAATTTAAATTTAACTGAAGCTTGAAACTTGATATGTATAGCCATGCTCTATTTGAGCTTAATTGGATCACAAGTTGACAAAATCAAAGAGGTTAAAACTAGAGCTAAGCTTGAGATTGCTTAAGTAGCTTGTGAATTGGCTTGATTTGTATCATAGTTAGCATTAATCAACGGCTTTTCTTGAATGGGTACATAATATGTAGGTAAGAAGATTTACCTATATGCCACTTGATATATATACATATTCCAAGCTTTTGAAACTAGGATCAAGCTACACCACATTATAACCTTTTTTTTTTTTTTAAAGAATTTTACAAGTATCTCTTGAAGCTCATGAATTTTATGCTTATAATTAAAAAATTACTAACTATGGTGTTAGTATCTAGACCTAAGGCTCATAGCCAACATGGTGAGGACCAACCCAAGTAAGGGCACCTTATACACATCTCTTCCCACTGCTAATCTCATTAGAGAGCACCATGGCAAAAGATCAAGTGCCAAATAGGCTTTATGGTGCTTGGCATGCATTAAATGTATAAGGTTATATGATGTCTCTAAAACATTAAATGTGAAAGAATTGACAAAAAACCTAAGTAGTCCTTATACCTATCATCGCCATAAGGTCCCATCTACCCCCAAGCTCGCCCCACCTTGACCCCCTAACAAAACTTAAGACAAGATATCTAAGATTGTAACGTACCCTCTAATTTGTCAAATACCCTCACTTATAAATAATCTAACTTCTTACCTTGTGTGGTAAGTGAATGGAACCTAGTACTCATACTTTCTATCTAATAGGCTTTTGGTCTTCATTACTTATGACCAACTTAAGTATCGAAGTGGATAAGTAAGAATAAATTCTGACACCTACTTTATTCATATGTTATTTGTGTAAGTTAGCCCAAGTATCTTTAAGGCCTATCTACACCTCTTAAGGCTTTCTAAAACTTGAAAACCTTTACCAATAAAATCTAATGTTATGTTTGGTATGAAAGAATAGTTCGAAATGGAAGGTAATGGAATAGAATGAAAATCGAAATGAGAAATTCTTCCCTATACTTAGAGATAGCCATGAAATGGAATAATATTAAATGCTTAAATAGTATTATTTATCAAAAAATACCTTTAATTATTATATGCTATAATTTCTTTTTAAGGTTAAAAAAAAAAATTTAATTAACCATAATTAACGAAGTGAGAATTGAATCGCGATTCCGCCTTATCAAGGGCGAAATCAAATTCCCCTTTAAAGCCTACTTTAAAATATATTTCCAAATATGGGTAATCGGAATGGAACCGAGAATCATGATTCTATTTTATTTCACTCTTGTGTATCAAATGTGACCTAAAATCAACATAATGGATTTTAGAGAAATAAATATTAAGGATAGAAGTACAACAAACTTAAACTAATACATAACTTGAATCAAGATGTATGATAGACATGGATTCTAAAGTTTTTGTATATTTATATAGTATGTTTAGTTAACTTTACACATGTGGAATGAAATAGCTATTTTTCCCTCATAAAGCTATTATTGCCTTTGGTATGCAAAAGAACCAACGGAATACTTATTTCTACTAAACAAGGAATTGCATTTCTTTCTTACGACCAAAATAATCGTTATTTTTGGGTCTTTTTTCTATAATTTTCCATACCTTAACCATAAGATCTTAGCTCAACAAATCAAGTATGGATTGAGTAGGAGTATATTGGTATTTCTATTATTAATGTCATTTTTAGTGTAGCTAAATAATAAAAACATCTATTTATTTGCTAAGAATTATAATTTCATTCATATCTTAATCATTTCTACAAACCAAAGTTGCCATAAGTATCTTAAAGGCCTTTATTTTCTTTTCCCTATCTTTTTGTATAACTGAAGCATCATTTTAAATATTGTATTTACCAAAACAAGATAGCAAAAAATAAAATTATAAATAAAATGCATCTCATAAAATTAAATGCATAATATAAAAGAAGACTAACTTACCTTTCACTTTGTTTATTTTCACCAAATTTAGATAGTTTAGATAGTTTATCAAGCCCCATAATTTAAATTTTTATAGATTAGACATAAATTATGTACAAATAAAATACAATCAAAATAAAGACAATTCAAGAGACAAATTTCCACAGCTTTTAGGACAAGTAGAAACTACATGCAATTAGATTCGAAAAGTTTAGAATCTGTCTACGGTATTAATTCCATCTTTAAAATATAAAGTGGAATAGATTTGAATGCTAAGTGACTTTACATCTTTAATGCGGTTAATTCATAAACTCACAAGCTTTCAAATCCTTCCGAAAATAATTTTACTTCCTACAACATTCACCATCATGGATCACAAATGCTGAAATATACAAAGACCACATTAACGTGTAAAGCCTGGGAAAATAGAAAAGGTTGAAGAACGCATACGTTGTCATTAGTCAACTTTCGAATCACGATCTCACTATTTGATGGAAGACTAGAATAATGTAATTTGACTGATGCATGAATCATGAGGCAAAGGTGTTAGAAAAAGGCAATGGATTTTTTCTCACATTTATCTGATAAAAAAGGGGCAGTATCTCACCATTACTCGTAGCAATATTTCAATTAGGAACAAAAAGAGCTAAATAACAGACAACATTAGCGCGTATGACGACAGATATGGGCTGGAAAATACCCCCGATGTTTATATAAATAGAAAACTTACATATAGTCGTTTGACACTTGTTTTGCTGATATGGACTGTGCACATAGACCAAAAATCCTAAGGTTTACTATTTCATGAAATTGCCCTCTCATTCAAAACTACTTCTACTTCTTCTTTTTCTTTTTCTTTCCTTTTTTCGTTCAATAACTTCCTATTAAAATCAAAGAAGAATCATACTTAATCCTAGCTCAAGTTAGACCATGAGATCCTTGGCACTCTCATTCGAATCTTAATTCACATAATTAACATTTAATGAAGATGTAAAAAGCGTCTACTTTTCCACTAAAAACGTCAAAATTTATGCTTGATTCAATTTCCTTGATTTATGTAATTTTAAAGTAATATTTGTAAGCTTTTCGAGGTTTGAAATTAGATATTCTAAAATGAATGAAAGTAGACCTTCAGGGTAACTTATCTTATACCTGTTAAATATGGATGCCCCTATTCTAATTTGGAATTCTTCATGCAAGCTTTGAAGCTGCCACCAATATTTGTGACTTTTTGATCCCAAAAGGAGAAGCGTGTATTCTTTTATACATAAATTTCCCGATGGCAAGTCAAGAGTGGGCATAAACAGTTTGGAATTTTCTTTGTATTTTCATATTGTGCCACATTAGTTTCGTTCATACATATACATGTATTTCTTCTTGTGAATAAACGAATTAAGAAACGAAGGTTGCCACTTTTGACTTCCAATTATGAGCATTTTACTCCATAAGAGACTATTAAAATACCAAAACTTAACATGGAAAATCTGAAACGGAGAAAACTAGAGGCATAACTTGATGCTGATGTCTCAGAGACGGTTTAGACTAAGAAATGGATATGTTGATTTCAAGAAAATCGCAGGCGTTTCCGTTAGAATTCTTTTTCTTGACACGGGAAAATAGATAATAGAGAACAATGGAAATGTTACATTTCACATATCTTTTGGAGCTTCAAACATAGTGGAGAAAAGACACAACAAGAAAAGAGCAAACAATGGATTAAAGCAAAAAAAAATAAAAAATAAAAAAGGGGGAAGGGGATGAAATTGCCCTTAATCTACCAAGCTATTGTTTCCAAAAGGATGGTTATTTATTTATTTATTTTTCTTTTCGCAAAAAAAGGAGCACAAAGGGCGTTTTTGATTTGGAATGTTGCTCTTAAATTTGATGCACATGGGAACAAGGCTGTCTATTTAAGGGTTTATTTCTGTGCTTTAGGTGGGGAATTATGCCCTAGTTGACCCAACAAATGGGTGCCCACCCGAAGGCCACCCTCCCTAATCTTGTCCTAATAGTCCCAAGACATGTTGGGGCCTTGTGCCCTTCATGGGTCCTACAAAACTTTAAGTTCTTCCCAAGCTCGACGGTTATACACTCCCATAAATTCGTTTTAGTATGGCCTAGTATGTCTTAATCCGAACTGATAAATCAAATTTTAAGAACGTAAATTGATTGATGCTGAGAGTTGATTAGACAAAGTGGGGTGTATGTAATGTAATTTAGAGCATTTGTTTGCATAAAAAGTTTCCTGGACCTTTTCTAAAATTTGTTACACCATAAGAGTCTTATAATTGCCAATTTAATCATAGTATTCTTAAGAGGTTGCAATTTCGTGGCAGTAAGTGATGACATAAAACAACCATAAAAATTGACCATTAGCAATGATGGTTAGCAATGAAAGAAATATTAACCGAAAGTGAGAATAATTTTCTCCTTGTAAAAGTGAAAGTCAATTTTTTCCTATATATATATATATATTATGATAGTTTAACTATTATCACCCCGCTATTGGCTACAGCTTGTACCTCCGACCATTAGCAATCACTTAAAAAGTCGTTAATAGCTGTAATTTCTTACAAGTTTTATAATATCATGACAATTCAACTTTTCATTAAAATAAATATGGGGATACAAACACACCCTTATTGTCTCCACAATTTGTTTAAACAATATCGGGGGTTTTGATTATGATGATAACGTTGGTTTTAGTTCTCATGCTATGAATAATTTATAGGTGGTTTCTTTTCTTTTCTTTTTTTTTCCTCTCGCATTAGATAAGACATGACTTTGTCTTTTTTCAAAATTAATTTATATTGGATCTTGAATAAATTCTGTGATTTCTGAATCTGACGAGTTGTTCGTCCCATTGCCTTGTTAAATCTATGTCTTATATGATCAGTTAGATAAGGTCGATTGATGCATGAGCTTGAGACTTTGGAAAAGGGGAAATTGCGAATCAAAACATCAGAACCCCCTGAACTAATAGTATAAGCTCCTTTTTTACTATACCTTTATTATTATTTATAGTTTGAAAGGACAAAAGGGCTAAAAAAAAGAAAAAAAAAGAAAAGAAAAAAACGATAATGTTGTGCAATCACGTTGTGGAATTTTCGAAAAGGATAAAAAAAATACATAAAAGCCAACAAAAGCCTGCTAGCTCTAGTACTGATGAATGATGATCCACCAAAGAGCCCTCTTACTGCCTGCACACCCACCCTCCCGCCCCCTCCCTCTCTCCCTGTCTCTTCCTCTCCATTTTTTCTTTTCCTTTTTAAATTTTTGTCATCTTCCATGGTTAATTGATCAATCATGTGAAATGAAATTTTGAGGAGACATCAAAGCAATCGAGAATAACGCGTCTAGAATATCGTGAAAGAAAGGTCGATGTACATTTATAAGGAGATATGACCAGGTTAGTTAATGGGATGGGAGCCAATGACTTTTTTTTTTTTTTTGTTTAATATGAATAGTGATATGGTACCCTCTAAAAATATCCAATCATTTCTAAAGAAACCAGTAACTCATAAAATAAGAGTCTACGTTTCTAAAACTCCAATGAGTTAGCCCGTCGATTGAATGGATTTTGAAAAAAAAAAATAAAAAATAAAAAATAAAAAAGAGTTTTAGACGAAGAAAAACCATACTAATCAAGTTTCGGATATTTTTAGCTTTGTATATGATCAATAGTTTTCGGGTCAACTTATTATTAACCTGGAGAATGTAAAATCTCATCATTATGCTTGGAAAAGAAAAACCACGGGTAGCAAGTTGAACTTATAATATAAAAACTAGATTTATATATGCTATCCATCTTAAAATGCAAGTGTATGTAAACTAAAAAATTTAGAAAAGGAATTACAAATAGGCTGACATTGAGGAGGCTACATTGGCATGAGAATCTTATTATCCTCTGATGGATAATTGCCAAAAAGCAATGCGAATATTAAGTCTAACTCAAAGTTCGTATAAAACAAATTAAAAGTGGCCTCATTGCCACCGAATTTTTTGCCGATAATAATATGAACTCCACCCACCGAGTACATGCAAGTAATGGTATATTGCCTCCGGAACCTTAGAAATCGCTGTAGCATTTAAAATTGTGCCTTCCTGTAGAGCAAATAATTTCATCCGCAAGCCATATTGTACATACGTCGACATATGTAACAACATATGCCTGTCCCACATGCATGGTGTGTACGACAAATAATTAATATAAGCAACAAATCACCCTTGGTTGTGGACTTTGATTTATTTAATCTTCGAAGAAATCTACCACTTGAGGTATGCACTTCTTTTAAAGCTAAAATTACAATATACGTTTGAGATCTTAAAGAATGGGTTCAACATATACTGTGAAGGAAGAAAAGCTTGTAAATGTCAAGCGATTAAGAGCTTTTTTGTTTTGTCAAGCATTCCAACTTAATCGTGTGAATTTTTCGATAGGATAAAGTAATTATTGCATTAAGTTGTTCTCATATTATTTCGATCAAGAGCACATATTCATTGTATAGAATTTTGGTTACTGAAGTGGACGAACGGATTGTGATCAAGACAAGAAGCTCAAATCTGGCGTCCAATGGTGGCGCGTGCAAAACTCAATTAGCTGGAATTTAAGATATTCTTAGTTTTTATGTTTTTTTCTCTCTCTCTCTCTCTTTTTATGTGTTTAGATGGAAATAAAGGAGAAAATATCACCAGAGTAACTTACTTAGGCTTGAATCACAACCAATGTTTGATAAATTTATAGACACTAAAAGGGATTCTAGAGTGTTAAAGGATTTTAATGAATATGAAGAAACTTAATAATAGGTTGGCCGAAATCAATTTTGAAAAGAATCGCAAATCGGGAGACTAAAAAGATGACTTAATGATCAATTCGAGCGTAAAGATAGTTCATACATTAAGAGAGTAATAACAAGGTTCTAATGAAAAAAAAAAGAAGAAGAAGAAGAAGAAGAAGAATGGTTTTTAAAGCCCTAAACAAAACCCTTTACTAGACTCTTAGCAAAATTCTAAATAAGTGGAAAGTGTTTAAATAAAAATAAGCAAAAAGCTAGGTATACTATTGTTGAGCCTAAATTTTCACCCTCTCTTTTTTTAGTTTTGATTTGTGTTATATCTAACTACTATAATATGAATCATTAGATTAAATATTAAAATGGCTTTTAAAAATCTATTTTAAGAGTTGCCAATCAATTAGAGTTGATAAAAGAAAAGATTAGGAATTAACGGCTAAATAGGTTCCCAATTAAACTATTGTCTAAATATAAAATAAAAACTATGGGTTTGGGGACTACTAATTTTAAAGCTTGCATGGTCAACAAGATTTATAAAAAATAAAATTATTGAAAGAAACCTAGGCCACTTTTTTTTTTAATTAATTGAAATGATTCAATAATAAAAGGAAATAAAATAAGACAAATCAAGAAGATTGACAAAATATGAAATAGCTATCAATAACAACATAATTTCTAACATCTAATGAACTATTAATACATGATATAATATTATGGAAAACTAACAATATCCATAGCATGCTATTATGTCATTAATTTATCCTATAATCCATATAAATTAACAGAATTTTATAGTTGAATTGTATCAATGCAGAACCATAACATATTATGCAAACAAATATAAAAGAAATTATCAAAACATGATATTTATGCACAATTTTGACACTTATTGAGGTGTTCATATGCACAAGAATTTATATATATAACATAATACAATTACAACATATTATCACCTATAATTATCTCATCTTGTTGTTACAAAGACATTAATTTGAGCAATCTATAAATCAAGATGCAATTTTACTTTATCATAATTATATTACAAGCATAAGCTGAAACAATAATGAAATTACCGTGTATTTTATAAAAACAAGACATACAATAGAGATTCCATCAACATGCATTGATTATTGGTAAAATTCTAGAAAATTTATATACATTTATTTACTTTCATAAAAGAAATTTAAAGAATTTGTATACACTTATAATCGAAAAAGAAATTTTTATTGAATAAAATGTATTGTAAAAAATAATAATACTACAATATCAAATGTTAAATTAAATTTAATTATGACTCATAATACATAAACAATGATACAATTTAGCAATATATGATACTATAGTATAGAATATGTCAATTCTTATATCATAGATTTATTCGACAAAACGATTTTAATATGCTACATAAAGAATTAATAGAACACAACAATTTAATTGATATGCACAACTAAAAGGTACCTAAGTCAGAAATTGATATTGCTATTATAACATATAGTTATTAAAACATTCACTTCTTTTAACATCCTAATATTAGTAACTAGTAATTTAGTCATCCGCATTACGCATCCATTTAATAATATGATTGTTAGAATAAAAAACACTAAATGATGCATTTGCATAGCAATTGATAATTGATAAAATTGGCAATGATAATGAAATTATAATATATTAGGTATATGGGAGTAACTTCACAAAATACACTTAATAAAATAGAAACAAATGAATTAGTTTTTTATGATCAAGATTTATTAAACTATGTTATAAACAATCTTGCTAACTATAGATTGTTACTAAAGTTGGAAAAAAGATCTATTACTTATAGAGTAAAAAGAATGCATAAATATGCACACCCTTTTTTACAAAAAATTTCTACATTAAGTATCAAAATACTATTGGAAAGTAATATTATTAATTAATTACAATATAATATCAACAAAATTAGGTTTTATTATGATAGTTTATGCTATGAAAAACAGCAATAAGGTTTTTAAAATGAACTCAAAAGAACAGTAAAACATCTACTTTATACATCTTAAGTTATTTAGAAATTAGAATTTTGGTTTACATTATATATATCTTTAATAATATTAAATGAATAGCAATTACATAACAATCAATAAATTAGCAACGAAATATAGAAAATATTGATATCATGGCTATTATCAAGAAAAAAGAAATTACAATACATTTAGTCTACTAAAATAGTCTACTTTAGGAGATATATTGATGAAATAAGAATAAAGGTAATGAATGATAAAGGGAATAAATTAAGTTTGTATCTACTAATAATTTGTTAGAGTCAAAATTTACTAAAGTATGTTATAAACACTCTTAGTAATTATAATATGCACTAATCATTAATCAAAATATATGTATACTATTAACAAAATGAAATGCTAAGCTTGATAATATAATTATATAATATATTGTGGTATCAATTTGAATCCTAGTATGGTATGATTGTAACTTGTTGACATTAATTTCAGCATTTTGTTGATTTAAAATTGATTATAAATTATCACCCTTAAACCTATGAACCAATATTAAATTAGAAACTTTTTAATAAAATAATTACTTACTAAATATAATATACTACGTAAAGAATAGATAATTTAGATAACAAGATTTTATACACTAACAAATTATGATGCAAGACATCTACAGGCACATGTAAATAAAGAAATTTGATATTTATTAAAAAATTATCTAAAAATAATGAGATAATTTAAAATATTTTTAACACAAGAATGTACTTATGAGTTATGGACAATAATAATTTGAAAATGATGCATTTATCGCTTACTATATTTATGATTTATTCACATGTATGTATGTCAAAGGTACATATTATTAAACTTTTTTTTATTGCAATAGACTAAAAAAATTTTATCCTAACATTAAGGTGGTAAATTATCTATGTACAATTAACGCGTTATACTGTTACATCATGGTCATGTACAATATTATAATGAGTATATTTGTAAAATTGATAAAATGAAACACAACAATATTATAATGTAATGATTCATAAGATTTTCTTATATAAAGTAAAATACATGTAACAATTATACAATTATGACATATAATTAATCTATACAACTTAGCAAATACAACCTTATAATGTTATTACATAATATATTGAAAAATAATAACACTATTGTATTTTAATTGATTAAGCTATCGTTTATAAGAAACTCATAATCAATTTTTGTAACACAATAATGAGACAATCTTTAATATATAGTGTCAATATAATAATGAGGCAAATTAATTAAAATCTATACTCTAATTACGTTAATATGTATGTGTATTTAAAATATAAGTTAATATACAAGTATATAATATCAATACTAAAGGTATGCTTCATTGATCTCTTGATTATAATATATTATCACTAAAACAAGATTTTATAAAATTGAAATAATTAAATATTATTTACACACATTTCATGTATAACATATATACAACATAGCCTTGTTAAAGTTTTATTAGTGTACAAAATTATAATAATTATATGTATGTAATTAACAAAATAAGACCTATAACAATAGCATATCGAGTTTATTTTAATAATTTACAATACAATGAAGGCATACCTCTAAAATTAATGTGCCACTCATACTAAGGATAATTTGGTGTGCTAAAATCTAATATGTATACAATATTATAATAAGTATACGCAAATCAACGATATACTATTATATAAATGTATTATAAATTTTACAATACCTATGATTTGTATAATATGATAATGAAATAATATATGAGAACTAAGTATCATATGATATAATTTGTCTACGAAACCTTTCTATTTATAAGACCTTATTCCTTTATTTTTTATTTTTGAAGAAAACTTTTATTTTATTTATCTTATTATTGTTTATGTTTATTTTTACCTTTTTATTTCATTTTTATAAAAAACAAATACTACATAATAAAGGTAAAAGTAAATAATTATATAAATAGTTGAATAATATAATTAACCTTACAAACAAAAAAGTAGAATTAGGTAAAAAAACTAATTGAACCGTGAACTAGACTGTATTGTAAATTAGGTTCAAATTGTGTTTTAGGTTTGAAATAATTACAAACCAAACTGAACCTTATCAAACCAAAGATACTAATATCTTGTAGCATTTTAAGTAACTCCTCAGCAGGAGGTAGTTGCCCATCATATAGTTTACTTCTAATAACTTTGCCTCTGCTAAGTAGCATGTAGAGTGGCTAAGAGCGAATAATTCTCCTAAGAGGCTACAATTACCGTATCTTTTAAAAGTTCAAAAAGTTATGAATCGTTAAAGGTAAAAAATAAAAAAAGAATTATGTTTTTGTATGTGTCATTTGATTTATATTTTAACTAACCTAATAATATGAAAGTTTCTCTTAGATTAGTCATTTTATGCACATATACCTCATTTAAAACTCTCATATTAAACGTAACCATTTTAATTCCTTACTTTTGAAACTCCTAATTGTATACTTATGTTTAAATTTGCATACTAAAACACAAACACCAAGCCTCAAATTTATATTTCTTATTCCCCTTTCGTTTCTCTTAAACATTTGATATTTTTAGTTTAAATCACAAACTGAACCGATTTTTTTATGATCTAAAAACTTATGAATTGAATCGTAAAGTTAGATTTGAATTAAAAAAGAAAAAAAACGAACTGTAATATTAGGTCCGAATTAAACCACATTTACCCTTACTAAAAAGTACTAGATTAGATAATATCAATTATGGGTTGGAGGGGGTCAAATGCGGATTGGGTCATGAATCAAATCGTAATATTAGGTTTGATTTAATTTAGAGAGCTAAATCTTACTTAACCTAACCATATTTTCCCCTACTAATAAGTATTAGGTTGGATAAATATCAATTATGGTTTGGAGTGGGTCAATTGCTGGTCTGGTCACGGATCCCCTGATATTTGGGTCGCATGAAGAAGAAACTGATGCAGCGGAGCGGCAAAGGCTGCTCAATGTGCTACGGCCATTGTTGATCGACGACTGTTTGAATGCCGTATCTTAACATGTTCTACAAGTGATGGTCGTTCAATAGTAGAACACGAAGGGGAGGCGATTTCCAAGTGTGGCTGTGGAACTCTAGGTTCCTTAATCTGGGTCTTTCAAGGTGTTTCATGACAAAAAGGAGATGACTTTGGGTTGCTTTAATGATGTAAAAGCGATTTGTGGTGGTAATTTCTCTCGATTTTAGGTGTTTAGCTTCGAATCTTAGATAGAGAGTGAGGAGACCGAAACGCTTTAACTAGAGAGAGACAATTGGATTGAAGCTCTTGGAGAGTTTGTTGAATGAAATCCCTGCATTAATCAAGCTCAGGAGGTCTTTGTTTATTGAATTCTAAGGTTTAAATGCATCGAGGAGGTGAAAATCAAAAGGCGAAGTCCTTCAAATTGACACACGGTTTGGACACTAAGTTCATTAAATTTTGATTCGATTATAGAACAAATCGAAGTTCTATATCAAATATGCGTCGCTCAATTTCCTTTACTCGCGTCGAGTGTAGCAAAAATGCTTGATTTGAGCTTTGAATTTTCTCACATGGCAGCCTGCGTCTTTCTCCATGACTGGAGGTTGAAGACGTCTCTCTTTTTTTAACGAAAAAATAAATTGAAATTGAAAGGACAAAAATAAAAATCGAATAGATGACAGGGTATTATAGGCATATGGATGCATAGGGTATTATAATTGATATTCTACTCCCATGATAACTTTTTTTCCTATTTTTAATGAGAAGGAGGGTTTTAGGCCGATGCATTATTCAAATATAATTACAAAGCTGACAAATCATTCCAATAGTCCGAGGGAGCTTGCAACTCCCGACAAAAAGCGAACATTAAATTAGATAACAAAAGAGACCGTAGAACAAAAAGAGGAACAAAACATCTTCGTTCCTCTACATCCGATCAACCTATTAGCAATTACATTCCCTTCTCTGTAGACAAAGGACAGTTGCACATCATCAAACTAGGATAGATTTTACCTATAGACACGCATCAAATGTAAAAACTAGTTAGAGCAATTGTATACAATTTTTATAAGATTTATAGCGTTTAAAGAGTCCACAATAATCACACTTTTTTTTTACATCCAATGAGTTTACAATAGTAAAGACCTCAAACTGTTCCCTACAATTCAGCACTCAAAATATCCATTTTGCCCATTTTTTAGATAAGCCCCATATCCATTGCTTGAGTTCATCTTTAATTACTCCACAAATAGTAGCGGAGGAATTTTGATCAATCACTGATACATTTATGTTAAGCTTGATCCATCTTTTTTTAGGGGGGAGGGGTTCAAGTTAACATGTAATAAGATTGTGAAAAGGACCTTTTTGGTATATTTCCTATGCATTGCCTATACTCTTTTGCTCTTCGCCTAATCTCATGGTTTAGTTGCATTGATCTGTTTCTATATTGACCATAGTGAGTAGGCAAAGGTGATAGCCTAAGGTAGGTTACTTGAATGTGTTTCTGAATTTGTCAATTATAAATTTTCATTTATTCAGGCTGTGAAGGAGAGATTATGTAAAGTAGATTTGGAACTAAGATAAATTTTCTCCCAGATTTTGAAAATATTAAGGTAGTTTTAGAAGACACGATCAAGGCGATCAATGTCTCTCAATAGCTGTTACAAATTGGACTTATTGTTGGCAAGATGTAATTAACATTTTGATTCATGGGCAATGCATTCTTCAGGAGTCGTTATAAAGAAGAGCTTAATTTTGTGAATTATGGATAAAGACCATATTCATGTGTAGGGAAATTTATTTAGCTTACTATTCCAAGTTAACTTCTTGTATATGTCCATCGGTTTTAGCTTAGAGAGTATATGCGTATCTCTAATCCTTTTTATTATTAGAAATAGGTTAGCATTCTCTATGATCTAATTTGACATTGGCTATCCAATTGCTTCTTCATTCCATTCAACAATGTGAAGCCAACAATCCTTTACTGACATTGTGCTCATAGTATGTAGACTAAAGAAAATTTTCCTCACTTCTCTAAGGGGATTCTAGGAATCACATTAGAAGCTAACTGTTCCACTATTACCTATAACATAGTATTGGTTTAAATATTTTGCGCATTTACTAAGTTCTCTAAAAAAGAAGAAGAGCTCTTGGAGGCCGACAATTTGCTTTTAGATGTACACCTTTTGTATTTGTCTTTGCATAGGTAGGACCATAATGTTCTATTTTTTATAAATTTCCACCATCTTTTAACATTCTAAGCCTCGTTTCTTTTATGAACATTATTAACTGCAAGGCCACTTTGATTTTTATTCCTAGTCACTGTTCCTAACTAAACCAATAAAATTTGGATTTATTCTTAGTATCATTC
This sequence comes from Lumnitzera littorea, assembly GCA_024138015.1. Taxonomy (NCBI): domain Eukaryota; kingdom Viridiplantae; phylum Streptophyta; class Magnoliopsida; order Myrtales; family Combretaceae; genus Lumnitzera; species Lumnitzera littorea. The sequence goes on from JAMXBB010000007.1 coordinate 82,001,770, forward strand.
CATAAGAAAACTCTAGCCGTCTTATTTATCTCATTTAACTTTTGTTTAGATAGATAAGTTGACTGCATATAATATGTTGGAATGGCAAGTAGTGTAGAATTGATGAGAGTCAATTGTCTAGCTATACTTAATAATTTCCCTTTTGAACTTGCTAGCTTCTTTTACATCTTTTCAATTATCAAATTGAACCGATTTGCTTTTGGTTTTAGTCCATTCTCCAAAGGGAAACCCAGATACTTTTTGAAGGAGGAAGTGGATTATAATTTCAGTATTTTCTTTATTTCATTCTATACTTCTCTTAGTGTATTATGAGAGAACGAGATTTTGAATTTATCAATATTTAGCTGTAGCCTTAAGATTTGGTGGAACTCTTGTAATGTTTGCAATATAGCATTGGTTGACTACGAGGTTGTCTTAGACATTAGTACAATATTATCCATAAAAAAGACATATGAGAACCTCATCTTTGATATGGAGATTAACTCCTAATCTTTTGCTTTGACCTTTTACTCAATCATTCGACCTAGGAGTTCTATGACTAAGATGAAAAGATAAGGAGATATTGGATCTCTTTATTGTAGTCGACAAGATAGGGTGATAGTTGGAGAAGTCCTACCATTAAGAGGCACTTTAATTGATGAAGTGGAAATACTTGACATCAATAGCTTTATCCATGATTTAGGAAAATTGAATTACTCTAATATTCCTTTGAGATAATGCCATTTGACTTTATCAAAAGCCTTATGGATGTCAATTTTCAGGAAACTCCAACCCATTTTACCTTTTTTCTCATGAGAGCCATGATATAGCTTATTTAATAGAATGATATTATTTGCTACTTTTCTCTTAGGGATAAAGCTTGCTTGACATGGGCAAAGTGAGGAGTCCGAATATGGTTTTAGTCATGTGATCGGTATTTTTGTAATGACCTTATATATTGTGGTACATAAGCTTATAATTCTAACATTAATAAGGTTACTAGCACCTAATTTTTTTTAGGGATTAGAACTAGTAGGACATTATTTATATTAGAATGGATAAATTTGCTAGCGAAGGTTTGCTTTATGAAAGATGATATAGAATGGCCTACAATTTTCCAATGACTCTTATGGAAGTGCACATGTAGTCCATCTTTTCTTGGAGTTTTCCAAGATCTTAAGGAAGAAATGACACTTTTAATCTCTTCATTAGATACTAAACTTGCTAAGTGATCCCATTACTCATCCATTAGTCCACCTTTATAGTATTTTGGAATAATATCATGTAGTGGGGTTAATGTAAGAGAGTTAGTGTACAAATTCTAAAAGTATTTATTAACATACTCACTGACATTTGAAGGCTTTGTAATCTAATTTCCTACTGAATGCCACAATGTGGTTTTTCAACCTCCTTTTTATATCAGTAGCATAAAAGTATCTTATATTAGCATCCCCCTTAATAAACCATTTGCTTCTTGATTTCATTTTCCACATTAGATTTTCTCAATATAAGATTGTGGAAAGTTGGTCTTTGATAGAGTTTTCAAGATTTAAAAGGAAAGGGTTTAGAGAAATTGCAAGGTTATGTTCAATGCTAGTTGGCCCTGCAATAATTCTTCTTTTGCATTTATTAAGATTCCCAAAACAATTGTCATTCCATTCTCTAACCTTTTTAGGGAATAGGGATTGTGTTGAAAGGTAGTTGTCCTAATTAGTGGACCATCCTCATTTGACTAAACCCTTGAAATTAGGATGTGTTAGCTATATTGGCTTAAAATGGAAAGGTTTACTCTTTATAGGTTATGGTAGAGTGGTGTATGTATTGATAGAAAGGGAACTGTAGTCAGAAGTTCGTTTTGATACGTGAAATAAAGTTGTATGTAGGAAAAGGGATTACCACATGTAATTTACCCATGCTCTATCTATACGTGTTTGTATGAGATTTTTTAATGGACCTCAGATTCAACTAGGTACATTTGGGGTCCTACAAATCCTAGGTAAAAAAGATTGCAATCTACCATACATTTCATATAGACTTTAATTCTACTTCTGGCAACATCTACCCCCTATCCTCGTGTCTAATTTTTGGTTTGGGTAACTACTTTATCAAAATTACCAACTATGAACCATGCATCACTCTCTACTATCTTTGCATGTTGATGTAAACTATGCCATAACTCTTGTCTAATTTTAATATCAAGGTTGGTATAAATTATAGATAAATGCCAATTTTAATTTAGATTACTCACTTGGTCCATTACGTAGATTGCTTAACAGGCTTGTCTTATTAGTACCATGTCTATAACACTAGTATTCTACATTATTATCATCCCTCTTCGCTACCCTTTAGTCTCATTACATAGGAAGCCTTCGTAAGGGAGTTGATTATAAATGGGAAAAGATAGAGCCATGTTTAGTTTTTTGTTTTTTTAATAGAATAAGAATATTGGGTTGTTTTTCATTCACTAGGCCTCTGACAGCATCCAAATGCTCTTGGGGGATTTAATCCCCTAACATTCTAGCAGATAATCTTTGTTGGCAAAGTGATATGATATCGGGACATTTTAGGCTCAAGGAGAGTTATGAGTAGATAGTACCATATGGTGTTTGGCCTATTTGTAATACTTTTCAGCTCAAAAACCACCTTTAATGTTGATCTCTCTGTTAACGTCAGCACTAGTGACTCCTCTCTATTTTAAAAAAGCAACAATAGAGTCTTATCCATCTTGAGAACACAGTTGATGGGTATGGTGTTTTCTGAAGCTTATAGATCCGATTTCCTCACAATTGCAATAATGATCCATTTGCATGTTCTCACCCAAATGTTGACTAGTTTCTTTGGCTCGTAGATCTGACTAACATATGGAGATGGGATCACAATCTTAAATTCCCTAATGGAGTGAATTTGGAACTCACTTCTTATTATTATTGTTGTGCCATGAAGAGAGGTTAGTATCAATCATGTTGCCAATACTTGGTCCAGTGGGAGAATCGTGTGCTCTATGGTGATGATCTTCGTTAAAGTCATCACCACCCATGCTTAGCTACCTTATGAGGTTAAATAGAACAGTTTGGACTTTTAGGTCATGTATAGGATGTTTGAATTTAGGTGGAGTATTTTGACTTGGAAGATTAGGTTGACTTTTTTTGATGCAGTGGCACCATGGTTTTAAATAACGTTCTTGAGCTTTGTTAGCTATATGCGAAAAGGAGAAGTGCAAGTCTTTGAGTGATGATACATAGTGTTAATATGGTGGGTCTAAGATTTTCAAATTGAAATGCATCGTAGGGATCTTTGGTAGGAAGTAAATGAGCCTTTGGCTTTGAATTAATTTAAGGCCATTAATTTCATGGTTGATGGTAGCTTTGATAATGTTGGAGGTGATGTTTACATCGAGAGTCTTAGTTTCTAGGTATGTGATGATTGTTTAGCAACTGCTGAAGGATTAATTGCTCCTTGCTTAAATGATTTCTTTGATTTTTTTCTTTGGACATGTATCTATGCTCCATACTTATTATCATCATTAGAGTTGCCTTTGCTATTTAATTCATCTTATTTTGGTTTTGTAGCTCAGTTAGTGCCATCTAATCCTTTGTTATTTTTTAAGAGTTCCATTCTCTCTTCATTTACTACATGGTTGGTAATATACTCCCCTTGTACTACTCCCTTTTGTCTTGTTCAAGAGTCATCTTTAATTCTGAGATGAACCGTTGACTTTGTCTTGTTTAGCTATAGTAGGCATAATTCTTTCAGAAATAGTTAGGGAGTGTGTAAGGCAACCACATTGGTTATAAATGAATCCCAATCCTTCGTATTGCATTAAGTAAGCCTCATCTTCAATTTTTAGAGTATTAACTAACGGTTTGTTGAAGTTGATTTGGACGCATAATCAAGTGAAGCGTCCTTGTTTCACATTCACAATATATGAATCTATTCACAAAATAGGCCTAATGACGTTCTTATTTGTATATTGTAAGAAACTTGCTGTTGAGGAACCAAGGTCCCCCCTTTATAACTTGTTTGAGATCATCTTCATTAGAGAAACTAATAGTGTAATATCCGCATCCATTTTCCACCATAGAGAAATTGCTAGCAAAGTTCCATAATTGTTTGAGTTTAGATAGTAAGTTGTTGTAGCCTAGTGATGCTTCATAGAGTTTAACACTTGTCGAGAACATCCAATGTTGTCATAGATTCTTTTTCTCTTATTTTATAAAAGTCAACATGTGAACTGGGTCTTCTAGATCCCATGGGGATTCTTCATTAGTGTTAAAGTTATCTTCATTTTGATTTTCTTCCGATTCTTATTCTATTTCATCACAATCCATATCATGCTAGATTGTGTTGAAGTAGTTCTCATAAGCATTAGGGATGGAAACATGTGATAGTAGCTTGCTTTTATATGTAAATGCATTTTTCTTCAATGTTTCTTAGTTACTGTCACTTGTGTTGCTATTACTGTTTGGGTTCATGTTTATGTTGTTCTTATTTTGATTGTGATACCTTTTTGCTTAGTAGCTATTCATGTTGTTCTTGATTTGTTTAGGGGGGATTCTATATTAATCTCGGTTTTTTAGCCATAAGATCGTAGAGTATCTTTCCAAGGGAGTAAAGGTAGTTTAGTAGAAGTTTTCTGGTTGAAATCTTCAACTGAGGGGTTTAGAAATTGGTTGGTTTGTTTCATTATAAGGCGAGTCAAGTTTAGGTCATTTTTTCCTTTTAGCTGTTGAAAGAACGATTGTAGGTGGAGTTGGAGTTTGGGAGTTCATCATTAAGAGCATGCTATTATGTGAAGAAGATTCCGTGCAAGGATTTTAATGCAACTTCCCATGATAATGTTATTTGTTATGTTGTTCTTACAACACATGGACAATAAAAGGAGTGACTATCTTTTATTCTCATTTAATAGTTTTTCCCCAAATCATACTTTATTCTATGTGGTGAAGTAAGCACAACCTTATTCATTTGATTGAAATTGATATCCATATTATTGTTATTAATTGGTACTACTTTTAAAATTTGACAATTTAATAAAAGGATAAATCTATAGCTTTTTAGTTTTAATAGGGAATAAATGAAAAAATCAAGTCAAATTGCATTCAACTTAAGTTTGAGGTTGAGTTAAGGATTCAAAGCTCGAGCTCAAAATTTTACATTCCAAACTAAATTCGGCTTAAACTTTTAACTTTAAGCTTGTATTATCTAAAATCATTATGTTTGATTATTTAGAAAATTTTATGTTACTTTTAGAAACTATACTAAAGTTCTAAGTTCAAATTGGATCTAATTAGGCAATATAATGTGACTTGGATCTTAGGGTCAAATCAAATCATGACCATCGATAGCACAACAATCTAAAGATATGATCTTTTTTCGATTTTATAGAATTTTTGGAGAAATTAAAGATATAATCAATTATCAATTGATAATTGAATTAAATATTGAATCCGATTCTTGTAAACTTGAGGGAATAGAAATTAATGATAGATGTAGTAAGATGAATTGATATGACTTACGAATTCAATCAAATTATTAAACAAAACACTTAATAGGCGTTTGTGAAAATCAAAGATCTCTAAAAGAAAACAAAGGTTAATAACCTTCAATAAAAAAAAAAAATAAATCAAAATTGTCAAAATGTGTCTAACTTCCTTAAAAAGAGATAAAGAATACTTAAATACTACCTTGAGAATGGCAAAATTGTAAATAAATTAAAATATAGATATCTAAGGAATTTGTAAATTAGAAGTCTATTTGATGAATATGCCTAAAGTACATTAGTTGTATAACTCTTGACTACTACCTCTCTTCAAGAACACATTTGTGCTATTGTGTAATGGTTGTCTAAATTTACATGGCTAAGGTACAAGTTCATGTATCTTACAGTTGCTCTTGAATTGGCCTTTTCTTCCTCTCTAGATTGTCTTGTACTTCTAGCTTGATTTAAAAGCCTCGGACCATATCACAATGAGTTTTTATCGAGCTAAATAGGTTTAAATTTGAACTTGACTTAACTACAATCAAATTAAATTCAAATAAATATAAACCAAGGTTAGAGCAAATGATTGAGACTAAGTGAAGTTTTTGAAATATATGCTTAGGAATGATTGAACTCCAGTCAAGATACCATCTCATAATACTTCTTCCCTATTTTATGAAGGACATCATAACTTGAAATTAATTTTATAAATCCGATAGGTAAGGATAAGTTGACGAGAGCAATAGAAGGGATATGTACATAAGATTTCCTTATAAATCTCATCTTGAACTCTCACTTTCATATCTTCTTTAAGTGATTATCATATATCTCCCTATTTTACCGTACAATTAGAGATTAATGATTACATTATACTTTAACTACATATTTAAAAGATGCTTCCATCTATGATCCTATGACTTGAACTTTTCAGTTGCTTTAAGAGATGAACTTTTGACCTTCAAGTGAAAAGCTATAGAGATCTACATCAACTTGTAGCTACATCAACTTGGATAATCAATTTTCTTAATTTTTTGTCAACAATATGATGGCAATGATTTATTTAGAAATGTTTTTCTTTTGGGCCAAACATTCTTTTAGTGATTATAGTAACCTAAACATAACAAACAAACACTTACGATGTGATTTCAATAGATCAAGAGTTCATTTTCACTTCCATTCGCTGCCTAAGTTTCCATTATATTTATAAGCATGTCTTGCTCCTAGAATATCTTGTAAAATCTCACTGATGATTTTGCAAAGATATGTCTTAAGATTTGATTGTAGTGATAAAAGATTGGGAAATATATTTTCTATAAATGAAGAAATTTTATATGTTTCTTGTCTATATATTTAGACCATTATGAATAAGGAAAAAAAGAAGTGCAATTTGTATATTATCAATTCACGAAATCTTATAAAATCAAACTCGTCTTGTATATGGCATTTATATCACATGTACAATTATTATGTAAAGATTGGGACATAAAAACCTTCATAGTCTACTCTATCTGATATTTTGTTTTGTTTCATTTGTCAAAATATTATAAATATGAGATAGGAAGCATTTAGCATGGTAATATTACGCTATATTATGAATATTAGTTGCAAAAGGATAAGATTAAGTATATTGAGTAAAATTTTCAAATAATCCTTAATTAAAGAAAGACAAAAAGGAATCTTAACTAAAATAAAATAACTTAATTTGGTGACATTTTAGTAATAGCCTATTGGCAACAGCATAAGGGGTGCAATAAAGGCATGCAACAATATATATATTCTAAATAATATTACAATTTGAGGGGGTGGGGGGTTCATAGCTCAAATTAATAACTAGTATTCATACTACTAGGCTATAATAGCCTTAATTGTTTTCCATACTATGTTTAGTATAGTAAAAGCAACATGTGAAGTCGTATATTATATGCTTTTTTGTTATGCATTGCTAAAAAAAAAAAAAAAAAACTAAGACTATGTTACTGAAAGTTGTATTTGTTATATTAGTTAGTATTTATTTTAATTATACTTTTGTTATACCTCCATTCCACTAAGAGCACACTTTTTGCCATAGTAATTGCATTATAATGTTCTTTACTCTACCATCACAACATTACTACTGCCACTCAATAGACTCTTTGTTACCATTTTAACCCTTCACTACTATAAAATTGTAAATTAAGTACTATTGCCTTAGACACAATACCTAATTGTATAATTGCCTTATAATTATCAATGCTACCACAACCGTATGTGCTAATGATAGCTAATTGGTAATAGTGATGGTGGGTAGGTAAGATTTGTTTAAGTATAGGTTTGCATCGCTAATGTATAGGATTTTTTAGGTAGCTTCTTGAAGTTATTATGGTTAACATTAGTAATGGTGATGGTGGTCATGATGAGATTATTATTGCACCTAGGCTCCAAGAAGTTGATATCTTACAAAAACTCCATAGAAGACAGTTTTTGAATCAATGTTGAGTAAACTGGGAATGATGACTATGTATTTTGCAGCTTAGGGGGAGAAGATAGGGAAGGGTTGTTGAAACACAAAGTATGTATAGTTCTTATGACTGATTCATCAGTTGTAACTGGCTAGCAACTAACTTATAGCCAGCCTTACAACCATCCTGCAATTAGCAAAACCATGTTACAACCAGGCAATAACCTTCTAGCAACAACCAACTTCTACTTATTTTTGTTTCTTGAAAGTTTTGCTAGGGCACAAGATTCATAATGAAAAAAATTCTTCTCATTATTCATTAAGTTCAGCTGTAATTCATTTAAATATTGAAAATAGGGATGACTAAGCTTCATATGTTGTAATATAAGATTAGAATTTGAAGTGATAAAAAAAAAATGAAATTATATTAGAAGAGATCAAAGAAAACTGAAGAATTGTTTTTCCTGCATGAAGAGGGGTTTGGCTAGCAATTTTTTTCCCCTATTTTTATTCTTTTGAAATATACTATGTTATCGTAAAACTTTACTACCATGCCCAATGTGGTACTATAACTTTAGATTTTTCCTATATTATAGTGGGTATTTTACTAAAACTTAAGTTATTCAATTTATAGGTGTTGATTGTGTGGAAGACCAATTAAGAAGTAAGGTTGGATCAGGCTAATCTTCGCCTCTTACTCCTGGATACTTGCAAAAAGGCCCTTATCAGCGTTGCCACAAGGGCCCTTTGATGCTCAAGTCAGTAAGAAAGACCAAGAAAAAGGAAGGCGAGCATTAGAGACCAAGTAGGCCATGCTCACCCAATGTGTGTATGAGCTACTTTTGTTATCTAGTGAAAGGGAGAAGGGGTTTAAGAATGATAGAGAGAGAAAAAGGACATAGAAGAGCTAAGTCTCATTGATTTGTCTTACTTGTTGGCTCCTGGTACCTTTTATGTGATTCACATAGATACATGAAGATTGGTGATTCATTCATATTGGTCACCGATAGACAAAACGCTCTACAATAGGTGATAAAGCTTCATTACAGGCGACATACCATGGTCGATCGAACCATGAAATTTGCAGTTTAATGATCTACTAGGGGTAGAGGTATTCGGTGCACTAACCTATTATGGATGTTAGATGTTCATTAATGAGTTGCAGTGGGTTATAGGTACTAAAGATAAAGACTAGGCCGAGGTGCTCATTGAAGGCCAGTTGATGTTCGATGGAAGGATTTAAGCCTTGAGCTTGCCCTAAATGGTTGGAGGGCATCGGCTCATCAGTCGAGGATTGATCTGTTTGGTCATTTGTCATTTGGGTTATTGGGCATGTCACGATGCAAGGAATTGGCTTGTCTTAGCTTGGCATTCTTCATTGGCACGAGCTTGTAGATTCAAGAGGGAGTTGTGATGTGACAGGTAGGATTGCTGCTTGCTCGGGTGCCCACTAGGTGTGCCTTATGATGAGCTTTAATCGTTAGACCTTAGGTTAAGTGAGAATTGTGTATCAACACTTATCCCCCTACTCTTATCAATGCTCGAAGCGTGAGGAGAGTAATCTTAGCAATGTGAGCAGACCGAGGCCTGTCCCCTTAGCTAAAGGATTGGTCCTGCTACGTAGGTCATGGCGAACCAATTTCTCATCCTTTAGGTCATTACTTTTGTTAACATGACCGTTGCATTACTTGATGTACCATGATGGCCATCATTGGGAAGTGTGACATGCATTAATGGTCTCTTGAAGAACGGCTACGTACACGAAGTGAGCTGCTATCAGGCAACATCATGGATTTACGTACGGGGATCAATAGGGGCCCTTAGTTGAGGGAGTGGGGTATGTGGACAACTAGGGTATAACACAATTCTTATCATGGCCTTATGCTCTGAGAGCGAAGAAAACTGTTCACCTTCTTAGCTATCTATATGAAGAGTGGCTTAAGTCTTCACTTTTCACTTATTTTGCTTACTTCGGGGAAACTTTGCCAAAATTTTGTCTCTTAAGCCAAATACAACTTTCTCCTTGTTTGTTTCCAACTTCTTATGACGGCTGATCAAAGCATAACTGATAGTTGGGGTGAGCCATCTCATCCTTTTGTATTGTGGGAGGTAGATGAGGGTTGTGAGAGCTTATCCTGAATAGAGGGTAGTGGCCTTACACTCTTCTCTTGGGAAGAGAGGAAGGAGTGTGTATGGGGGTATTGACATGACATGTGCCCATCGAATGGCGAAGAGGTCAAGGTTAGTGAGTTGTTGCAGACAACTTGTACCTATGTATCAAGTGAGAAGAAGCTTAGATTAGTCTACAAGGTAGTAGAAGCGGTGCTTAGGTAGCAAGTAGAGGAGCTATGGGAGGGGCAACGGGCATACGACATAAGGGATGGCCGATCTTTTACAATGTATTCGAAGTTGTTCGAGCTTGGTTTGCAGCTTCCTTTTTTGAATTCCTGGTCGAGTTCTTCTGGTATTTCAAGGATATGCCACGTAGTTTAAATACGAATGCATGGGTTCAGCTGCTTGCTTTTGAGGGGCTGTGCATTTAGCAGTTATGGTGGCAAACTATATAACTTTTCAAGCATTTCTTTTTTGTGAGGAGTTTCTCCAATAGGTAGATTTTCATCGTTACTCGAGGCACAACGCTTAGTATCATGGATAAGCCTCCCAATAAGTTGGAGGGGTGGAATGAATTCTTCTACTATATTTGTACCTCGGAGCCCCTCGAATTTTCAATAAAGTGAAGGTGTTCAATTAGGGGTACGGCATTAAAAGACTTAGGGGAGAAGGATTTGGTAGCTAGCATCGAGCTCTTGAATTTAGCAGGCTGGAAGAAACTTACCCTTGTCAATATGTGAAAAGTATAAGAGCGGAGTGCCATTGTTTGCAATGGAGATAGGTACTTGTTCTATTCGATGTGGCGGGGTGGTGGTGGTGGTGTGGTTGGGTAGTTAGTTTGTTTGCCATGCCATGTTGCCTTGTTCTTAGAGTAAGGGACATTAGGCTACTCATCCTCAGCATTGTAAGTTTCTTGTTTTGGCTTTTGCATTTATTTTTTTTTTCTAAGTAGTTTACTTATTGTTTTACAACAACAAAGTGAGCATCTCACAAGCTAATGGTGAAGATGTTGGCCTACCAAGTAGGTAAATGGAGAGTGCTACGAGGCTTGAGAAGAGGAGGCAACTCAAGAAGGAAGGGGAGACCTTGCATCATCCCTTAAAAAAGTCTAAGATGAAAGAGGGAAGGTATTAGCTCTTCTTGAGGTTATCTAATAGGCGGGCAGCGATGTGTTAATGGGAGTGCCTTTGGATGCCATGGCAGTGGCCCTAGGGGCATTTAGTGGAGGGGCAGTTATGGGAGCACTAGTTGGAGACATTGTGGTTGAGTTGAGCCCCATTGTGGTAGGTGCTTGAGCAAAAGTGGATAAGGCAAGCTCAGAGCAAACACTTGAAATCATCGCCCGATAGTTATTGAGATTCTTGACAACTGGAATGCCAAACCTTTGGTTTGTTAAAGGAGGCGAGCTGTTCCTACGTAACCCGCGAATTTGCCCACTTAAAGGTTCGAGCAACTTCGAGCACGGTTTAGGCAACTCATTACGGGTCACAACGAATTGGAAGCCTTAGTAGTGATGCTAAGGAGGTACAACAAGGTAAGTTTCTCATGTACTTTCGTTGAATTACTTACTTTCAACTGGATCATTGATTATCTTTGTAGTTGTAGGACTTGCTAGACTTCATTCTAGCTTACAATCGCTCAATTCTTTTGTCGAAGGGAGAATAAGTGAGGGCCAAGATGGAGAGGCTCTAGAAGGTGTTGGAGGAGAAGGAAAAAATGCATAATGACTTAGTTGTTGTGCTTAAAGACCAAGAATGCTGGCATAAGGAGGTACTTAGTCAAGTGGATCGACTAGATGATAAGCTAAGAAAATTTGAAGAGTTTAGCAAGACCATGGAGGGTGGGTTAGTTACTGAGCTGAAGGCTAGGGGTGAAGAACTAGAGAAGGTGTGAGCTAACTTTGGCACGAGGGAAGTGTAAGCCCTAAAGATAAGCCAAGTAGCCGTAGGATCAAATTTAGCACACAAAGTTTAGGATGATCAGTTAAAGTATCCAATCAAACCTAAATTATAAACTAAAGTTAGAAATATTAGTAAAAGTGACCTTGTAAGTTTGAATTTAAGAAAATAAGTAATAAAATAAGGAAATGTAAAATTTTCAAATTCTAAGTATATTACTTATAAGTAATAAAAGTGCGTAAAATGCATTTCGATAATTAATAAATCGCTAGAGATAAATTATACGTATACTAAAAATAATGGAATAACCTAAATAATATTTAGAAGTATTTGCTTATATCCCATATGTATTTACGTGTAGGTAGAAATACATGAAATTACCTAAATTGCTCGAAATTAGCTAAAAATTTACTAAATAATTAAAGAAAATTATTAAAAAAATTAAGGAAAAATTAGAAAAAAATCAAGGAAAGGGGGAATGAACCAAATCAAATCGTGGTAGCAAGGGGAGTAAGAAACCAAAATTAACCAATAAAAAACAAGCAACAAAAAAGGAAAAATGGAAGAGATATGTGTATTATCTTGTCTTAATTAATGCATAATAATTCCTACAAGGCCTTATAAATAGTAAGGAAATTTACAGAGCTCATTTGATCAATTGGGAATTGAGAAAAATTAAGAGGAAAAATTAGGGTTTTAGAAAATTTGTCTCAAATCTGTGCAGATAAGAAAAGAAGGTCGAACTCACACATCACCACCTTCTAAAATCGAACCACCACTACCACCCCACTCTAAACCCACCACCTGAACCGGTCAGCACACCTGAACCGGTGTTGGAGGCTAAAAAGCTTTCAAACCAAGTGAGTCTTACATCTTCTTCAATTTTATAAAATTTCTTAAAATTGTTTATTATGCTTAGAAAATTATGAAATTTATTATTCTGAGGTTTTATTGTATGTAGATTTAGGAAAAAAATAGTGATTAAGAGAAATTAAACAAAATTGAGTATGATTAGAATTAGAAATAAATAGGCTTAGAAGTGTAGTTTAGAGTTTTATTTTTTCTGTAGAATGCCTAAGTGATATAGAGTAGTACTATGAAGCCATTTTTTAAAAATTAATTTTTGAAATTTTTAAGTAAATTTTTACCTCTAAAGTGATTTAAAAAATGGGTAATTTTGGCTTAATTAGGTGATTAAATGATTAATTACTAATTTAGAAGGTAATTAGATGTTTAAGGATATTAATCTTTGATATGGAAGTCTAATCCTAGTCTTTAGAGTGTTAAGTGTAATTAATATGGGAATTATGTGGTAATTGTAGGAAATTGGGAATATGTGAAATTGGGATTTTAATAAATATGAAAAGAAAGGTTAAATTGGATAATATAATAATATTATTAGCATGAAATAAATCTAATACAAAAATTAATTTTAGGTAATTAGATAAAAAATATAAAATTTTCTTATTTGAGAGTAAATCTGGTACCTCAATTAGGATTAGAGTATACTGAATAGATCAAAACACTAAATTAAAACCTTAAATTAAAACCCAATATGATATTAGAATACTCGAGCTTAATGTGATTAATTTCACATTTGGATTCGAGCGTATTTAGGATTCTTCGTAATTAAAAACAATTTAAAACAAAAATTGGAATCTAATTCAGAAACCGAACCCCAAGCTAATATAGAGTGAATCATTAGTAAATAATAGGTATATATAGAGAAGTGAGTTAAATTATAACTTAGAATGTATCATCAAAGTACAAACATTAAAAAGACGTCTTTGTATTATAGGATACCTGGATACGGACTAACTTGTAATTAAGTGATTAAGCGATTAAGCGATTGAGAATTCTAGGTAAATTGAGTTTATTACTTCACTGTATTTGGAGTACTATTTTAGGGTACTCGGAAACTTAGGATTGTATATGATTGAGATTGTAAATAGTTTTATGCATGTGTTTGCATATCTGATTTCGTATTTGAATTTGTTTTGTGATTGATGATTGTAATGACTGGATTAGTGTGAAATTGTCTGAACACCTTAAATTGAACCTAATCTTATTCAATCCTAAAACCCTAAATTGTCATGCATTGCAACCTTTTAGGAGATCATTAGGATTCTCCAACCAAATACCGATATCTTTGAAAAAGATAGCGCTAGATAGCAAATTGGTCTTTTCCTCATCTTTAGCCGAACTAAGTGACAAGAGAGAAGGTCGCGGTGAGGATGAGAGCATTGGTTCGAAGGATAGTCTTAGGAGAAGCAGTGTCTTCGTTGCATAAACCTGGGTTTGGTTGTGAGCTGTTGTATAACATGAAAACTCCCTAACTCGGATTAAAACGGGTGAAATTACTCTGATTTCACAATGGACCGGACTACGTTGTGTGATGACACTTGCTTATTGCATTGTAGTTGCTCATACCCGTATAGATCCTTTTGTAGGTCCCGATCTCTAAATACTCTAAGTAATATGCCACCTTATAACTATCTAGAGGTTAGTTCTTTTTGAAGCCTAGGGGTGTGAGGATTAATTTGCTTAATAGTTAATGTATATTTAGAGTCTCACTAGTAGCTTTAAGATTGAAAAACTGATATTTGATATGTAAATCGGTTGACTGTTATAATGTGATGTAGAATCACCTGGGAATTCTACAGTAATGTACATGTAATCATATATACATGTGGACTTGAAGCTTTAATATTTACTGTAACTTTAGTTAAATTTTTAATAGAACTGTTTACTTTAGAGTGAGAAGTCATCGACGCCTTGTGTAGATCATGTCTATGATAGGTACTATGAGACTAATTACTATCATAGAATGGTTTATATGGTGGGACTGTTGCGACTTTGTGACTTCGGAGCATAACAGGAGGTCAAGCTTTTAGGGGTGTGGGGCTTTCTGATGAGGTCAAGCATGAGATATGTATTGCAACTTTAGAGGACTGCTTAATGGAGAATGTTGTCATTAAGGTCGGTTATGCCATGGCAAAGGAGGTAAGGAAGCAAGTTTAGCAAAATATGCCAGACGCAGACTTATCCTTTCCGTATTAGCTGGATGAAACTGAGGCTGTTACTGGGAGTAAGTGGGTGGCAAGTCATTTGGTACTCATTAAAAACTTCTAGCAGTGGCTCTAATGTAAACCTTAAGTAAGTAGGTGGTAGTGGCGAAGTCGAATAAGGGCTGGAGAGGTAGCAAGAGCAGCAACAACAATAATAACAAGTCAAGGATGCTTAGAAGTGTCCTTATTTTTTTTGTTTAATTTTTGTAGTTAGCTTAGGTGATGTATGCCCATTTTGAAAAATTATGTTCTGTTTCTTTCGGTAGGTAGTCAAGATGCAAATCATTGTTTATGTAATCTGTTGAACCCATGAATGAAGTTTCACTATCATTCTCTAAAGTCGTGCTTACCTTTTTCTTGGTCATGGTTTCTTGCCTTCATACTGGGTTTGTATGTTTGAACTCTACCTATTTTTTCACTAAGTCTTTTTTGTTGCTAAGGGTCTTCATGAGGCTAAAATCCCATGTATTGTTTTGTTAAATTGTAAGATTGGTCGGGCCCTATCTCTTAGAGTTGGTATTAGTTACTTGCTCCTTAGGAACTTACTCATTTTCCCCATGCGCTAGTGCCTCACATTTATCCTTGATTTCTCCTAAGTGCTTTTGTTTTACGATGATGTTTACTAGGTTACAAAGTTTCTTTCCTTTGAGTAGATAATGGCTCTTGTGGTTCTTGTAGGGGCTCATGTCGAGTAGAGGCGAGCATTTGAGAGTGAGTCTTGCGATGACGTCATAGAATCTCCTTGGTAAGGGGATTTCAGTAGGGTGGATTTCTTTCTAATGTACGCTGTCCATCCCTCAAAGTTCATTTCAGGTAGTGTATTCCTATGGCAGGTGGATTGCCTCAGGTAGAGTGCCTTCCAAAAGATATTTAATGTTTGTACAACCCACCATCAATTTCATAGGCATTGCTTTAGTTCCCGATGCTTTGGAGTTGCGCGATGATCGATACGTATACGGCTGGGGGTGTCTCATGGACCTTATATAAAGGCTATGTGGGTCCTTACTTCTTGACATTGATTACCCACATAACTTTAGTGGGATATACTTGAGAGATTCCATGATTGCATTCGAAGCAATAATGTTATGGGATGGTATACTTGAGTAAGGGAGATGGTTAGCTTCAACCTTCTCCTTTGAGTTGTGATCGTAAGGTGTAGACAGCTGCTTGACAGAGGTGGTTGGATCACGAGCTATGACCAAGAGGCATATGTTGTCTTGGGGTCTTACCCTCTTCTATTCTAGTAATGCTAGGCAGAAGAGAGGAGGGCGGCTACGATGACAACGATAGAAGAAGGGGTCTTTTCTCTACCCTTACATAAGGATTGGGGGACTTGTGGGAATCCTCTACTTCGTGAGTCCTCTGGTCTACTTCTAGGCAAAGGATCAACCTTACTTTGTTGCCAACGAGGATTAGATAGCTCGTCATTCAGCGTAGAGTAGTTAGATTAGCAATCCCCACTGTTGCTTCTATAGAAGAAAGGCTCTACTAGGTAGGATAGGGACCTTTACTTAGAGGTCAAGCATCACTAAGAGCTCTACAATTTGGGGATTAGTGATGCAGGACTTTAGGGATGTAGTCACAATGTGAAAGCTGGTCGAGTTTACGTTGAGATGAGTTCATCTTGGGATAGAATTCCTGAAGTAAGGAGTTAAGTTGAGGCAAAGAATAGTCATTCAAGTGAAGCAAGTAGCTTTAGCATAAAACGTAATTGTCTTATTTTTCTTTTTGACATAGTAGGGCTCTATATGTCAACCCATAAAACTTTATACTCCATTTGATCAATGAAATAAAGTCTTTATGCTTTTAATCATCACTTCACTAATTGATTTGCTTTCCTCTAGCTTCCATTGTTCAATTTTACTTCAATAACTGTTATGAGAGCATTCTTACATAGATAGGTGATCAAGGATGAAAGATTGGCTTATGCTTAGGGGCATTAGGTTAATCAACACCTGGGCAAAGTTCTTGTGCAATATGTGCAAGAACTAACTTGGGTGAAGCTTAAGGATGTATTGACCTGATA
Organism: Lumnitzera littorea; assembly: GCA_024138015.1. Lineage (NCBI taxonomy): Eukaryota > Viridiplantae > Streptophyta > Magnoliopsida > Myrtales > Combretaceae > Lumnitzera > Lumnitzera littorea. The sequence goes on from JAMXBB010000007.1 coordinate 82,018,769, forward strand.
TTAGGGATCGATGTAAGGACTAACTTAAGGCAAACTTAGGGATGAAAATCTACCTAAGATTGGTGCATCGATGTAGATCGAAGCCCTAAGATGATACTTATGTTGTTAGTGTAAGGACTAACTTGGGTAAAGCTTGGGGATGAAAATCGACCTAAGATCAAGGGCTCGATGTAAATCGATACCCTATGAAGGTACTTGCATCGATAGTGTAAGGATTAACTTAAGCCAAGCTTGGGGATGAAAATTGACCCAAGATGAGGGACTTGATGTAAATTGATGCCCGATGAGGGTGGTCACATAGTTAGTGTAAGGACTAACTTGGGCAAAGCTTGGGGATGAAAATCTACCTAAGATGAGGGGTTTGAAAGAGGAAGAGGAGAAAGTACTCGGAATTTCATTAATTCATTGCATTCAGATATAGTTACAAATGCTTTTGATACTTATCACCTCACCTAAATAAAATAGGGTCTTTAGATTCTGGGCATTCCATGCCCTAGGGATTGGTTGTCCTTCCATCATCTTGAGCTTATAAGTACCCTTTCCCGCATCATCAACTATTTGCATAGGATCCTTCCATAAGGGCAAGCTCACCTCATCCTTCCTCGAAGCTAATGGCCTCCAACTTTCTATATACTAAGTCAATAGGTTAGAAAACCTTTTGTTGGACGCTACGATTGTAGTTTTAAGCGGCTCATTGCTAATATGCCGCAGTGCGTACTCGCTTAGCATCTCAAACTACATTGATAGTATTGAGACTCGCTTGTAGGGCCATGTGATTAGTGTTTATGTCGAAGTGTTTTACCTTGCTGGTGGGTAGCTCTAACTTAATAGGGAGGATGGCCTTAGCTCCAAATGCAAGATGAAAAGGAGTCTCTCTAGTCAATGTCTTGTATGTCGTGTAATAACCCCAAAGTATGTTGGGAAGCTCATTAGCTTACCCTCCTCATGCTCATTCTACCCTCTTCTTAAGACTGTTGAGAATTATCTTGTTGATGGCTTCAACCTGACCATTGGTCTGAGCGCGAGCAATTGAGGTATAGTATAGCCTAATGTTGTGCTTGTTGTAGAAGTCCCTGAACAGTTGCTATCGAATTGCCTTCCATTATCAATGGTCAGTCTGTATGGTACTTCGAAATGGGATAGTATGTAGGTGAACATGAAGCCTTCGGCGGCTAGCACCATGATAGTTACAATAATAGACACTTTTGCCTACTTGGTTAAGTAGTCTATTGCTACCATGATGAACTATTGGCCCACAAATGCTTTAGGGAAAGGGTCAAGGGTGTCTAATCCCCATAGTGTGAATGGTCATGGGCTCATCAAAGGGTGCAACTTTAAGCTGGGGGAGTGTGAAATCAGTATATGATTTTGGTAATAGTAGCACCTTTAGACCATAGTTTTGGCATCTCCCTTCATCATAGGCCAGTAGTAACCTAGCCAAAGTGCTCGGAGGTACAATGCTTCCGATTGGATGTAGTTACTATAAATCTCTACATGGAGCTCCTCGAGTACCCAACCAACCTCTTCTCTTCAGAGGCATTTAAGGAGTGGAGTACTATATCTTCATCTATAGAGTACATCATTGATCAGTATATAGTTGGCTACAGTGTAAGCTAGCTTCTTCGCCTTAGATTGCCGTCGTGTAGCACACCAATTTTAAGGTATTGCAGTAAGGAGTCCATCTATAAGGGCTTTAGGGTTACCTTTACCGTTTCGAAAACTTGTTGCTGGTGCACATTTGTACTTCTTTCAAGGAGATACTATATGAAGAGTGGTTTGTTACAGTCGTATGATATAGGGATGGTAGACAAACTATTCTAAATAACCCATTTGCCTCTACATTTTTTACTTAAAGATTTTGTTGACCTCTCAAGAGTTGAATTCTGTAAAGAGGTCTCATACTAGATGTAGGTACTTAGCCATCATTTTGCCCTTGGTCTCATATTCTCCCTTGACTTATTGTATAACCAACATGGAGTCTAAATGTATGTTAAGCTTTTCTGCTCCAATGTCCTTAGCAATCTTTAGGTCGGCAATGAGTGCTTTATACTCGGCTTCATTGTGTCTATTGGGAAATCGAACTTTAGGCCATAAAGAATCTTTGTTCCATGTGAACCTTACAACATGATACCAGCTCCATTCCCTACTTTGGTGGAGGAGCTGTCGACATATAGTGTCCAGACCAGTATGGCGAGCTTTAGTTGAGGCTCATCCGCTCCATTATATAATGTTATGAAGTTTGTGAGAACTTGCACTTTGATTACTTGTTTCGGGCAGAATTAAACCCTAAGAGCACTGAGCTTGAGGGAGTACTTCATCATTCACCTTGAACTATCAGGCCTCTACAAGGCCATTTAGAGTGATACATTCATCAATATGATGATCAGATGTGACTAAAAGTAGGGTTAAAGTTTGCAATCGGCGATGACCAAAGCAAACTTCTCCATCTTAGTGTATTGAAGCTTGGGTCCTTTTAGGATATGGCTAATGTAGTAGACTGGGTGATGTTCATGGTTGTTGACTCGGATAAGTATTAACGATAATGTTTTGTTCCCAATCGCGAGGTATAAGAACAATTCCTCTCTAGGGATGGGTTTGGAAAGTATGGATGAGGTTGCCAGGAAGTTCTTCATGTCATAAAAGGCTTGCTGGCACGGTGGTGTCCATTTAAATTTGATAGGGTGTTTGAGCAGATGGAAAAATTCTATGCACTTGTTCACGCTTCAAGAGACGAAGTGGTTGAGGCCGATTATCCTTCCCGTCAGTCACTGGACCTCCTTTACCTTGGTCGGTGCTTGCATGTCTTAGACTACCTTGATCTTGTTAGGGTTAGTCTCTATCCCTTGCTCTATGACCATGAAATTGAGGAACTTACTCGAAGCGACCTCGAAGACGTATTTTTGGGGGTTAAGTTTCATTTGGAACAATTAGAGGGTTTAGAAGATTTCTGAAAGGTTGTTGATATGGTCTCTTCTGGTTTTGCTCTTGGTGATCATGTCATTGACATAAACTTTGATGTTCCTTCCTTTTGTAGCTTGAAGATGTAGGTCACTATCCTTTGATATGTGGCTACAGTGTTCTTTAGGTCAAAGGACATAACTGTATAGCGATAAGTCTCGAAGTTTGTGATAAAGGATGTGTAGACTTTGTCTTTAGAAGCCAAATGGATTTGGTTATATCCAGAGTAGGCGTTAATGATATTAAGGAGCGCATGAGCTGCTGTTGAGTTGATAAGTTGGTTTATGTGCAATAGGAGAAAGTAGTCCCTCAAGCAAACCTTATTGAGGTCAATATAGTTGACCTACATGCGCCATTTCCCATTTTCTTTCTTGATGAGTATCGTGTTGGTGAGCTAAGCAAGATACCTCTCATGTTGGATGAAGCCTGCATAGAGCAACTTCTATACTTCCTCTTCAATTGTGACCTGACGTTCAAATGCAACATGTTGCTTCTTTTGCTTGACAGGTCCCATGGTCGGGTTGACATTGAGGTGTTGGGTTGCCTTGGGTATGTGGATGATCCTTGGCATGTCTTTTGGGGTGGATGTGAAGATGTCTGAGTTCTACTTAAGGAACTCTATTAGGTTTAGCTTGTCTCTGTTTAGCAATTTAGCCCCTATCTTATTTATCATTCCAAGGGCATCAGAAATTTGGACTTCGACAGTCTTCTTTGCTGGCTCTCCATGAAGTGTTGAAGTAGGATTGTCAGTGGACTTGATGTTCATAACGTTGTTTTTAGATTGTGCTTTCGAGTAGAACGTCTTAGATAGAGCCTGATTGCCTCTAGCCTTGCTAACTTCAATTGGCTTCATGAACTTTACCTTAAGGCATTTCTAGCTAATGAGCATGTAGAATTTTGTTATACTCGATTTACTAAGGATAGCACTATATGGTGACCAAATGTCGACAATGACGAAGTTGATAGACTGGGTAGCAACATGTTCACCATTGCCAAGTCGAATGAGCTGAGTGATGATCCCCTTTGCCAGCACTGGCTTACCGCCTTTGAACCTAGTGAGGCCATATTTATATGGTTGAAGGGGCTTATCGAGCTGTTCTTTCATTTCCTCAAAGGTGCTATAAAAGAGTATGTTTGCCAAACTCCCACTATTGATGAATGTCTTAGGGATGCCAAAATACCCAATTTTAATACTTATGATGAGTTCATCGCTATGTGGTAGGTTAACTCCCTGCTCGTCTTCGTAAGTGAAGCTTATTGTTGTATTAGTCTTTATCCTCTTACTTCGAACAATGTGTACCTCATGCTTAGGAGCAAGGTTGGTGTTGATTGAAAAGAGGCCAGGTCCACCAAATATGGTGTTGACTTGATTACATTGTCCCCTTCATTTTTGTTTATCTGTGGGGAGATTAACATGTTGATGATGGGGTTGTTGTTGGTTATCTACCTAATGGCATTGGGTGACCAATTGGATTTGGTTCTTCTTATTTGTAACAACATGGTTGATGTGGCCCCTGCAAATAAGGCCTTCTACAGTGTTCTTGAGGTGGCTACACTCGTTAATGTTGTGTCCATATGTTTTGTAGTAGTCATAGTATTTGCCTGAGTTCAATGCTTTTGGTGTCACATTAATGCTTAGGGGTTATGGAAGTTTCCCTTAGACTTCGTACATGATTTCTCCAAGTGGTCACATTAAGGGTGTGTATGAGGTGTAGTCTTGGAACTTATGCCTTTACTTGTCACGCTCTTTTCATGCAAGTTGTTGTGGTCTGGGGTTGTAAGGTCCTAAACAATCTTTTGCTGAGATGCGGGTGTTATTTTCTACCTCGAATGGAGCTCTAATGGCGTCTTCTTAAGCTTCTTATTTCTTAGTAACTTTCATGAATTCATCTAAGGAGTCAGGCTTATCCAAAGATATAGTATGAAGAGCCTTCTATTTGGATCTATACCTATTAGGAGTGCTTGTAAGGCCATCACAATGTCTAGCTTGAAAACTTGCAGCTTTGTCCGGTTGAAGTGCTTAAGATATGCTTGTAAGCTTTCATTGGGGCACTATCTAACATTATAGAGGATGGAGAAATCTTGTCATAGGATTTGGTAGTTAAGGAAGTGTTGTTGAAACTTCCAAGTTTGTCGAATGAAGTGATTGATGCCTTGGGAAGGGTCTTAAATCAAAGCAAGGCGGCTTTCACTAGTGTACTAGGGAAGGCCTTGGACATGATGGCATCAAAGAAATTGTGGAGGCTCATCATTTTCTGAAAATGGACAAGATAGTTGTCTGGATGGGTAGTACCATTATAGGTGTTGAGATATGGTAGTCTCGCATTAGTGGAGAACGTTTCCTCGAGGAATGAAGATATGAAAGGGCTCTTTGTTGGGCTAGAACATGACGCCTATGCAGATGATTTGACCTTCTTTTGATCACGTAAGTTGGAAGCATGGTAGATGTGCTCATTGAGCTCATCTATGTTCATATCTTCATAGTCTTTTGGCAATGGCCTCGATAATATGCTATCAATTCGTTTACTTGTCATTGTGTGCTTACCCTTCACATGTGTTTTACTGCGGTTATGGTTAAGTTACTCCTAAAGGTCTTCGCGTTGCTGGTGATCATGGTAAATGTGTTTGCGTGAGCGCATTAGGCGTACATCGCACTGTTCATCATTGTTGCCCAACTATGAGGAGGACTCGATTGTCGCGCTTCCTATTTGGGTGCTTTTGAGATGTATTTTTTAGCAGTTCTATTTTCTACCAACATTTGTTGGACTAGTAACCTGAGCTCTTGGACTTCAATGTTTTCATTTTGAGATGGAAGGGGTTAATTGCCTCCGCCTTGTTAGGAGGTATGAGAGTCTTCTACATGGGAAGCCTATGGGTTATTGTTTTTGCTTTTAACCATCGTTATTGTTGTAGCCTAAAACAGTGGGTGCCAAAATATTGATCATGTAGATGACTAACTAAGAAGTAGGTTTGAATCGGGCTGAGGCTTGCCTCTTACTCCTTGATATCTACAAAAAAGTCCCCTATGGGTGACGTTACGAGGGCCTTTCGATGCTTAAGTTAGCAAGGAGGACTAAGAAAGGGGAATGCGAGCATTAGAGACCAAGTAGACCATGCTCGTCTAATGTGTGTGTGAGTTGCTTCTATTATCTAATGAAAGGGAGAAGGGGTCTAAGAATGATGGAGAGAGAAAAGGACTTGGAAGAGCTAAGTCTCATCGAACTGTCTTACTTATTGGTGCTTTTTATGCTATTTACCCAGATACGTGGTGATCAAGGGTTCATTCGTATTAGTTTTTGATAGATAGTACGCTTTATAGTAGGTGACAAAGTTTTACTGCAAGCGACACGCTGTGGCTAACTAAACCACCAAATCTGCTGTTCACTGATCTGGTAGGTATAAAGGTATTTGGCATGCAGACTGTATTACGGATATCAAATGCTTATTAATGAGTTGCAATGGGTTGTAACCGCTAGAGATAAAGATCGGGTCGAGGTAGTCATCAAGGGCCAGTCGATGCTCAATAGAAGGAGTTGAGCTTTGAGCTTACCCTAATTGGTTAGCTTGCATCGGCTTAACAATTGGGGACTAATCTATTTGATCATTCATCATTGGGCTAGCTAGGTACATCACAATGAGGGAAATTAGCTCACCTTAGCTTAGCATTCTTCATTGGTGCAGGCTCACAGACTTGAGAGGGAGTTGCAATGTGACACATGGGACTGCTGCCTACTCGAGTGCCTACTAGGCATGCCATGTGATGGGCGTTAATCATTATGCCTTAAGCCCTGTGAGAATCGAGTATCAATAATGGGGTATAACTTACTTTATTATATTCAATTTCTTTTGCAGGCTTAACATAATAACATGGGGCTTGTGTGTAACATGGATATGATATTTGTGCCCATTATAATAATGAAAAATAGAAGTATATAATGTGCATATATCAAGTTTAAGTATATGAATATCACAAGCACACAAGGACGGATCTAGAACTATACGATTGGGGTGTCAAATTTATTCTAACTAAGTCAATATTAAAATCATCTGTAGAAAAATATTCGCTTATTATTACAATTGTATTGTATCTTGTATGTATGAGTATATGCATATATAATTTAATTAATGATTGTACTCAGATACATTCTAAGCTTTATAGAACAGAAAAGTTATTTTAAAAACTTATTAAGAGTACTCAATGCATTTTGTAAGACGTTTTCTTTTAACATATGTAATAATTGAAATTTAACTATCAATTTATTGAGAAAAATAAAATTAATATATAAACTTGTATAGATTTTGTTTTCAAATAAAAATATATTAGAAAAATGTTTGAATATGAAATTATAAGTAGAGCAAAAAGAGAAAAGAGAAAATATCATTTAAGTAATAAATAAGCCAACTATCAACTTAAATTAGAGATGTAGTATTGGTATAGATTTATTTGTTTGATAGAGTGTTGGACGTAAAAAATAAGTTAAAAGCAACATTGACTTGATTGAGTTTTCTTCATAATTATGAATTTATTTTGTATTTACTAATGGTATTTTATTGGTAGATACATGATAGTCTACTAAAAAATATAAGTTACCCTATGTTATGTACCTATAAATATAGGTGTCATATGTTATATACAAATTGTAATACCCTAGGCTAAAGTTTCTAGCTACGATTAGCAATTTGGCATGCTATTCACCAACTCGTCTTATATATCACCACTCAAAATCTTAGACCAGAAATAGTTAATGATCAAGTTTGCAAACATTAATGGGTTTATTCCAACCACATGCCCCAAAAATTTACAACTAATGTTGACATGTTATTCACTATATGCCTTTATATATCACTTCTAAACATTTTCCATAATCTACGTAGGTTTCCATTTACATTCCATTCACATGGGATATCATACGAGTCCTCATTAGATTTAAGGTATGTCTTGTGCCTAACTTTCTATAGGTGCAAATACCAAAATTTTGAAGACAGAACTTGTTTTATAACATACAATATCCATTTTGAAACTAAGATTATTGTTCAAATCAAACTAAATAGAACCAAGAGCTAAATGAATTGGATTTAACCATAAAGTTTAGTTCTTTTACATTTTAGTTTATCTCTTGGCCTGATTTAGGGAGGTCTAAATAGTTTATGCTTCAATTTAAAGGTCAGACCGAAGTGAATTACTTGAATACAACTAAAATGTTTCTTGTTAAAAAATAAAATATAAGCAATATATTTTTCTTTTATTTTTAAACTCTAGCAACATTTTAGTCTAACCCTTTTTACCTTTGCTATTTCGTCTTCTCTCACCTTGATTTCAATTTTCACAATCTAATCCTTTTCCTTCACTATCGTCTCTCAAGTCTTTAGAAGACTCTCATATCTTCATTACCTCCTAAAATGCAATGTTATTATGATATAATGTTATATAATTTTAATTCTTGCATAACATTTTCCAATTTGAAAATCAATATTTGCTTAAAAGATTGTTGGAATGAAATGAGATTGAATTGAAGTGAATCACATTTCAACCGATTTTATTCAAAATAAAAAAAATTGTTTTAAATACAGTTTGGTTCAGTTTAGGAGTTGAATAGAACTATGCACACCTCTATCTAAAGTTGACTTTCTTGTCTTTTTTTTTTCCCAAGCCAATCTGAAGTGTACTTAAATATACAAAATTGTATTATTAACTAGAATAAGGCATACATTTTAAGAGACAGTTCGAGTGAAATGAGACTGAACTAAAGTGAATCACATTTGAAGTGATTTCATTCGAAACACATTAAAAATTATAACGAAACTATTTTAAATGCAGTTTGGTTTACTTTAGGAGTTGAACAAAACCATGCAAGCCCCTATCTAAAGTCAACTTTCTTTCTTTCTTTCTTTTTTTTTTTTTTCAACCCAATCCGAAGTCTACTTGATGATACAAAATTCAACATGTTTTATGATAGGTTAAGTTTTTGTACTTTTATGTTCGAAAAGTAGATTCTAGCAATGTAAATACCAAAACTCTTATAATTTGAACAGCGATTTCTGGCAAGATAAAACAAAAGGCACAGCTCTTTTATTTGTATGGTTCCATCAATATTTAGGTGATGAAGATAAAGAAGAGAAAGCAAAAGAAAAGAAACGAGCAATTATTTGTTTGTAATTGCATATGCTATAGCATGTCTTCCACACGGCAGTTATCATCATCATCATTATGAATAGAACAACAGAGAATAACTCACACAGACCAGCTTTCGTCCACGCAATCAATGGTGTGATCGATCCTATACTGAGCTTTTTTAATTTGGTGTCTCTTATAAGCATTTTGTGCTGTTCCATTGGCTTGTCTAATCATGTTACACCACTTGTCAGCCAATCATTTACGTCTTTGGCTGTTTTGTCCTTATCGTTATGCTCTGTCCTCGTTGTTACATCAATTTTCATTCTTTTGCTTTTCTTTTATCCATCGCCGTTACGTCACTTGCATTCCACATACTTTCAGAAAGTCAGGTTTCTGTCTTCAAGCTCTGCATTTACCCTTTGATGTTGGCGAGGTGCTAGATCATGAGATCATGTTAATTAAGGGGGTGTCTTCTAGTGCTCGCAGTGGAGTTGGTGCCTGAGACTACTTGGCAAGAGCCTAATTGCTTTCCATGCTCCTTAGTGGTGGAATGTTTGTATACCAGAAGGAATTATCGACCACTTGACCACTGTTCTAAGGTGGTGGAGGTTCAATTTCATCACATTGTTAAATAGTTTCCACCTGTGCTGTAGTATGACCACAGCCGTTTATATGCTCAACGAATGCGAATCTATCGTTGTTTTGAGGTTGATCCTGCTGTGGGGACTATGTGTGCGAGTCTTGGCAATGGCTTCATATTTATGTTCTACATAGTGGGCACCAACTGTTGATTGTAAATTATGATAATCTCCTTATCTATACAAATTTTGCATTGGCTTATCTGGCCATTGCCAAAGAAGATTTAGCAAGTAGTCAATAATAAAGCCCATGTAGCAAGACAATTAAGACTCTTTCAATGTATGAAAAGAGATACATACATACATACAAACTAGTATGAACCACATAAGAAAAGCTTTGAGTCTTACTTGCAAGAGAATTTGACGATAACGTACTTCGTGAAGTCTCAAGAAGAAGCTATGTCTCTTTCAGCAAGATATATAAAGTTACAGTTGTAATCTCAATAGAGATTACTCTTTGTATAGTCATTTATTTTACGCAATCATAGATTAGCTTGTCGAGGTAAAGGGAAAACTTAAGTGGTATCAAAAGATGGTATCTTTTATGATGTATCAAAAGAAGAGATTAGCTTCTGTTTGGCATCGAAATGGATTGTAACTTCTAAGGGTCTTCAAATAATGTAAAATACCTGGTCCGGTGCAGAATTAGAAGAAATAAGAATAGGTAAGACTAACCAAACTCCATATATCTTTGTGTTATTTTCTTATTTCTTCTCTCCTTACTTTTGCAAAATTTACTACTATACTCATCTTTATTCAGCGCTTATAATGCTAACGAGACAAGCATATATTTCTCTCTCTCCCAAAAAAAAAAAAAAAAAAAATCCAAGTTCTGTCCACATACTTGGTGTTTTACGAAGTTTTACATGGGTCTGTTTAACATAACCTGGCAAACACTTCAATCTAGCAACCCTTTCACATTTCTCTCGTTTGTAACTAGTTTCTAATTGTATTATAGGCTTTATTGTGAACAGAAACAAAAGTATCAATAATAAGCATACAGTAATGTCACTTAGTTGCAAATTCTCTTTCGCTTATAGGTAAGATAGATGTAATGCAACCAAGTTAAAAAGAAATTTATTTAGTACATACAGATATACACCCACATGTTTACTGTATCTTAACCTCATTATTTTTTGAGTTGAATGTTTAGATCCTAAAACTTTAAAAACGGGTCTCTCAGTCCACTACATGACCATCTTATCCTTGGAAAAAAATAATAAGACAGCGATCTTGAGAATTAAGCACGTGATTTCAAAATAAAAAATTTAAATGTACGTTAGATAGATATAAATAGGTGAATTTACAATTCGTCTAACATCCTTTTATGAACTTAATATTACAAAAAGCTTTGGCATGAAATCGAGAATTATAAAATCTACAGCTATCAATTCTTTTCTGAAATGAAAATAAGCATAAATATTATCCTTTTATGAAAAAGAACATAATACAAGAAAATAAGTTTTCTTTCTTACTTTCTTTCTTTCTTTTTTTTTTTTTTCTGTGAGGAGAAAATAAATTTAATTTTCAAGCAATTGTGAACAAATGTTTCATAAAGACCTTTGCCAAAGTAAATAAATACTTCGATAAATATCATCTAGGTATGTAAATTTTTACTTGACTTTTAAAATTTATTACTTGAAGTTTATAAATACCAATTTGATAACTAAACTTTATCCATATTTACAATAAACTACTCGAGCTTTATCAATTTTTTACAATCAACTATACAATCATCCACCTAATTTAGATATAATAGAACTTTTAAACTTTAGGTTGTAAATTGCAAAAATTGATAAGTTTTGACATCAAATATGACATCTACTAGATAACCCTTAAAAAAAAAAGAAAGAAAAGAAACACGTTCTTTGAGAAACGATTATTAGTAGACCTATAATTTGCTTTGTTTGAAGATCATTTCCTTTTCAATCACAAGCCAGGTGGCACTACCAAATCAAAATCAATCTTAAAAAAAAAAAAAAATCGTAGAATTATGCAAGATTCATCATTCTAGATATTTCATAGTATTGTCACTTAAATTAATTCCGCCGGATCAACAAATTCCCATGCTGACTAGAAATTGAAGATAAATCTCCAAAATCCACTATTTTGACAGTTAAATTCTGTAGCCTTTTTGTTTCTCTTAGAATCAATTGCGTATGCAGGCCATAAAACTAAATGATTGTTACATTGTCAAGACTAGCACATTGATATATCCACATCACCATTTCTTTCGATTTTTCTCTCCCCATAAAAGTTTGCCGTCCCAATCCGATTATCTTATTTCCTTGGCTAATTTTTTTTCTTCTTTCGGATACAATGTGTCAAATTGTACGACATTTAAAATTTCCTTCTGTCAAAGACAACTAACTGATGTGACCATCTTACGTGAATAAACTATTTTGCACTAGTACATATAGGTTTATAGGACTATTTCCTTGTCATGCTTCGAGAAAGAGGTGGCTCAAGCGGCTGTGTCGGCTGATAATAAAAACTTAAAAAAACAAAATATTGCTATCACAAAGAAACAGGTTTTATAAGATAAGTGGGAAACCCAAGCTGGAATAACGAGGGAATTGGAATGTGGTTGAGGTGGAGTATTTTAAAAAAAATTAGGTTTACATCGTCATATTTGAGACGATAAAGCAGGACCTCTGTAGACGAGTGGAATGAAATCCATACATACAGTGCTGTACTTAAATTCAAGTTAAAACTTGAAATTTCATAACTAGAAATCAACCAATTTTGGAATATTAGGCTCAAGTTTTTAGGCGACTCAAAATGGCTTTTGTGCTTTATGCTGAGTAACAATTTGAATTTGACTTTTTAGACTCGTGGCAATATTTAAGGAAGTAAGTTTATAGATTTTAGATGATTTACAAAAATTTAACACAATAGATTTGGACTAAGAATTGTTGAGTTGGTAAGTTCATCCTTCACCTTTGTTAAGGAGACTAATGCCCTTTCGTGAGCCTAAACTCAAAGCGGGCCTATGAAAGAATTTGTTAAGAGGACTCTTCTTGATTCTTGATTCTTGATTTTTTTCACTATTTTTGCAATTTGAGAGATGTCATTGATGGTAAGACCCTGAAAATATTCATGAGTTCACCCTTATTCAACATAATTAAGTATTCAGAGAAACAAAATTACAATGTCTAATTATTACTCTAAAAGATCAAGTTTGCCTTAAAATGAATAATACAATTTTTTTTTCTCAAAAATAGTCAATGCTATACAGTTTTTATACTTTTGTGTTTGAGCCTTTTAAAACCTTGTTCCTCCCTACTACTTTTTTCACTTCGAGTCATCTCTACTTGTTAGTTTCATGACACTCTTCCAAGGCCATGTAAAGCACAACCCTCATGCTATATGCTTGTGAGTATTATAATTGGGTCTCATTGTCTATAAAGTTCAACTTGAAGTTGCATTTAACAAGCTTAAGTTTGACTTTGTTGTGCTTATTTAAATTTGATTTATTAAAAGTATTTTTCTCTTAGTTAAAATATATATTTTTTCAATAAAATTAGTTAAAATAGTACTGATATCCAAAAGTTATTATGACTCTATTGATGTTTAAGTTCGATTCATTTTCAATTAGATTTACAAATAAGTCAAACTATATATTATAGAGTTTTGAGTCTTGCTTAATAAATTAATCTTAATAGCTTGAATTCGAACTCGACTTGATTGTTATGGAATTGAATTCATGTAAATATAGAACCAATTTTGAATGGATTTGACTCCTTTAGTATTCTAATAGTTGGTTTGTTCCTATTTAGAGTCCGTCTGCTTTTTCACATAAAGTTTTGTAGGATTAAGCTTTTCCTTCCCAACATATTCCTCATTATACTTTTGCCGATAAATAATACATGAACATAGACAGAACAAAACCAGAAAATTTCGTCATAAATCTTATTTCTTGTCTATCAATGTCAAAAAGAAAACATTTAGACTTGACCTTCATACGTTCCACAGTCTAAGTAAGCTAAATTTTCAAACCTAATCTATTCGAGTTGTGATTTTTCGTGACGACAACGGGATTGATTATTACTTGCCGAAGTATGATTATTTGATTAAGATAGGAATCGTGCTCAAACAAAATGCATAAAAAGGTCGTTATCACATTAGTTTTGAATTTCCAACGTATTTGAAGTTTTTGCATATCTGCCCAATGGAGGAAAGAGCCCTGTAACTTAAGATCAAATATTAAGACCTTCTTAATGTCATGTTAAATTATAATTAGGTATGGGTTGAGATCATTCAAAGTTAGTTAATTGCATGTCTTTTAAGATCAAAGTATGATGATGTATTCATCCGTTACATGTCTTTTATGATTAAAGTATAGAATGAGATTAAAATTAAAATTAGATTAGAGTATATTAGGGAAAAAGGGATTTGTATGCTGCAAAATACAGTATGGTTGAAGATTTTTATGCATAGTAACAGTTGTTGACCTTTTACTTACCTTATGCGCTTGATATAGAGTTGTCCTATGATTATGTTATAGGAAGATAGTTCTTTTGGTTTAGAGAAGTATAAACTGAATTGTGATAATATATCGTGAAATATGAAATTTAGAAGGATTAATCTTATTATTAATATAAAATAGCAATTCGAAAAGTTATTTGTCAGAAACTTGAATATTGAGCTTCAGTGCATAATAAGATGTTAAAGATAACCCAATTAGCCTGCAAAATCAATGTTTAATAATGGAAATACGTTATTGTAGGATAGTAGTAGGTCAAATTGTAAATAATACAAATAAACATGTATGTATTATATATGTATATTATCTTGTTAAAAATAAGTAAATTAATTGTAAGTGGTAAATTAATTAGATAAATAAACTTAAACAAAGAAGGATTGCCTAAGGAGTATCTATCAGTTGGAGACTAACATTACAAGCAATCTATAATCTAATCAAAAGGACTGAAAAAAGTAAACATTAAGAGGACACATACCAATTTTAAATTGAAATTCTCCTAAAAAGACCGCTTTCTACCAAGTCATAGTTCTTCCAAATTTTCCAAGAAAATTAATACATGCAAACACCATAAGACCTTCACAAGCAAGAATCAAGAAACAACCAAGTCAAATTCTAGGAAATTAATGAAAGAAAATAGGAAACTAAAGTTTGAGTTTGGTCATAGGTGGTTTAAGGATTGGTTTGCTACTAAACCATTTGGGCATCTGAAGATAAGGCTACGTGCTCCTATTCTGATAAGGTGGTGGAGGCAGATGGTATTTGAAGGCATATGCTTTGGTGAGCTTTCAATTTACCCTCGATTTTGTTTGATTTGTAAAAAAATATTAAACCGGCTCATAAAATTCTTGGAAAAAATATTATAATATAATTTTTAATGTATTTTCACATAATAATTTTAGTTTTGTGAAATTCATGTGGCTTGTAGCACATTCTCAAGAAATGCCCCATTCTAGATTAAAATTTGAAGTTGTTTTTGAAGTCCTTAACATCGTAGTTCAAGCAATCCTAGTTTACCTAGTAAAGTTGACCTTCCCCATTCCTTTGCCCTCTACCAAAACTTTGCTATTAAGGTATTGACTTCATCAAGCCACTTAATAGGAAACTTCAAATACGAAATGGAATAAGTTGGTATAGATGAAGCAATTGACTTGACAAGAACTTCTCTATTAGCACTTAAGAGATTTGGCTTCCATACTTTATACTTATTACAAACCTTGTCTTTTACAAAAGATACAAACTCATATTTAAATTTCCTTAAAGTATGAGAATGCCTAAATAAACTCCCTGATCTTTAATTAAACTAAGTTATGCACTTCCCTTTTCACACTTTCTAGAGCATTTTGGCTAGAAAGATCTCTTGATTGTTGAGATTTACTTCCTGGCTTGAAGCAGAATGATACTTTCAAATAGTTTAAGTTAGTTTAGAGATCTTCTCAACCTTTGCTTCTAAGAAAAACAATTAATCATCAAAAAAGAAAGAAAAAGTGAGATAGCTTAGCGTAAGTGCTTTTAATAGATAAACCATTTAGTTTCCCCTACTTGAACATCTCGACTATTCTAATGTTGTCAGATTTGGCCCTTAATAGTTGCTTAGATATGTAAGAGAGATAAGGGTTAAAAGGAACAATGGTTAAACCTAAGGTTGGACTACAGTTAGATTAGAGCGGCTTTATGGAAGGGTTAGGTTGAATTAGGTTGGATCGTATGGGTTAACTTGGGTTTGATGACACTAGATTACTCTCTTGATAAAAATTAGCCATAAAATAAAAAAGGTTGGGAGATAAGAGATCCCTTGCCTTAGTCCCCTTTGTAGCTTAACATTACTAGCCATCGTTACATTGACCATCATATGAAACTCCACTATGGATATGTAAGTGATTATACAGTCAATCCATCTTTCATCAAATCCTTATCCATGAAGTAATACAATAAAAAATCCCATCTAATGTGATCATAAGCCTTTTCCATATCCACTTTTAAGTGTACAAAGTCATTCTGCCCTCCCTCCTTTATTCTTATTCTTCATAGAATTGAGAACTTGACAAGCAAATAAAACATTGTCATGAATCATTCTTTATGAAAGGAATGCACTTTAGTGTTTTTAGACAAGCTCT
Source organism: Lumnitzera littorea (assembly GCA_024138015.1). Taxonomy (NCBI): domain Eukaryota; kingdom Viridiplantae; phylum Streptophyta; class Magnoliopsida; order Myrtales; family Combretaceae; genus Lumnitzera; species Lumnitzera littorea. The sequence goes on from JAMXBB010000007.1 coordinate 82,035,080, forward strand.
ACAAAAAATACTTTTAACATATTAATTGTGACTTTTAAGATAAACATATAGAAATTCACATCGATTAGTAAGTCTAATCGAGACTAGCAAAGTTGGGGTTGGGGTTAGGTTTGGAGGGGTGGTGGTGGTGTATGCTGGGGGAAGGTTGGGGGTTGGGGATTATAATAGTATTTGAATCCCCATTATCATTAACATTAAGCTTCACTAGTAACATAGGTTATAAGACCCAATTGAGGATATATGTATCGTTGGCCACCAAAACTTTACTCATGTAGACTTGTTTTACTCACCATATCACTAAACCATATATGACACAACTTCACAATAGTGTCCTAATTTCTTTAGTAATATTTCTTAGCTAATTCTACATCCTCTACTTATAATAAGATGAATCAAATAATGGATCCATGTGATCATGCCTACGCAAGTCCCATATGTTAAACTGACCACTACATTAATGACTTGGTCATCTGTACACAGCACCTCTGCTTCTGTGCTCTCATTCCCTTACATCACTAGTCTACTAGCTATACCCTTTCTTTGAACATAAAAACTACTTTGACAACTCATTTCAATATGTAATAACTCCAAATTTCTCTCCTTATCTTTTGTTTCCATTAGAAACAAATTATGAGAATTTGAAGGTGTTTTAAGGGGCCCAATTATTTGAAACTTCAACTTATGAGCATTATGACCCTATGTAGCTACTCTAGGTTTCATAACAAATAATAGTGACTTCGATTTAGAATTCCTTAAGTTCAATTTTTCAAATACTTCAAAGTAAGTCTCACAATTTTGGTTAGCTTCCTCCTCCTTTTTCCACTTTTTTTTTTTGTGTTATAATTATTTTTTTGCCATTTCTCGTTTTCATGAACAATGGATTTTTAAATCTCTATTTTGTTTTTCTTTACTTCATAGCTCTCTTCATCCTTCTCTTTATCTCCTTAAATATTCAATTTACTTAAAGCATGCACTAAAACTCCTTAAACAACCACAACAATGGACAAGTGATTATTTGGTTCCTCTCATACCTTATTTGATTGTATAGTTTTCATCAAGATGTCCCACTCTAAATCAAAATCCCCTCTCTAAAGTGCATTGGCTATTTCTTTAAAACCAATAGGTAACAGAATTGGATATTCTTAATTGCTAATAGAATTTTCTCTTGGTGCTTTGTGTTCTGAAGAATTAAATACAACAATAATCTCAAAATGTGACAAACTATGATAGGTAGAATTGGATGGATCAGGTGATAGGTTTTGGAATTAGGTTATAGTGTGCCTCTTGAACAAATTCAGAATGAAGGCAAGATTCTAAATGTGTGTGTAGCTTCTTTTAGTTCAATAATGTGCTTTTGGCTTATTAAATTGGTGATTCATTTGTGTAGTCAAGGTTTTGTATATCAATGTATATGGATTAGAGTTAAGGTCCTATGCATGAATGGTTGTATTTGGATGACAATTTAAAGTATGAGTCTTGGTGTAATTCGCTTGGTTTAGATAAAAATTTTCCTTATTTTCAGCATCATGAAGCTTTATCACCACTAAAACCTTAAAATTGAATTTGAGAGGCCCCAAGACCTGATCCCTTTAGTTCATCATCTAACTTTTCAAAATCATAGACATTGCTATAATGTCTAAGCCTATCATAGTTGAAATATAATCACTCATATTTAATACATAACATAATATCTGTTCTAATGTGCTTAAATCATGGTTGACTTGAGTGTAAACTAGTATTTAAATAAGTTAACAATATCTAGGGTTTTGTGTTTAAGTGTTATAGGGAATATTACTGACATATGCAACCTCAAATGGAATAATATGCATCTATCAATCTATATAACATTATGACTAACCAATATAATACACGATTAGATCAAAGCGGTTGTTTGCCACAATCAACAATCAACTGATAAGAACTAGGTACTTTGAGAGTAAAATCAATAAGATGATACTCAATTGAATAATAAACATAATACAAAAGTTAACCTTTACTTTGTTCAATCATTAAGGGTACATTAAGAAATAAAAGTTAAAATTAAGCTTAGCCTAAAGGATAATATAATGCCCCAAACTTGAGACGCTACAAATCACTATTTGTCCTTAGTCTTTTATTGGCACGTCGAACTATAGTTCAGAAACTAAAATCTCCAATTCATAGTCAAATAATAACCATTGACTTCATTAAATGTTAACTCCATAAACAAGTACATAGTGTCTCCATAATTATTCGTCATAAAAAGTAAATAGCAACTAAACGTCATTTGAGAATCTCCTCCTTGTAACTTGATAAATAAAATAAACATTATCCCAAAAAACAATTAATGCATCGAAATCAAATCTCTACAATCCTAATACTGATAATAGTCATCATCATAATGACAACTCTTTGCATAGGGATCTTCTTGATAGTATTCATCTTCCAAGTCCTCATAACTAGGATAACTCTCATATTCAGCTTAGTAACCATGAGTAGTAGGATATCCATAACTATTATTTTGATCTACAACTATAGGGAAAAAGAATTGTGAGCTAAAGTTCAATACTTAACGCATAACCACATGTGTTTGAGATGAAATACTAAAGGAGCCTTCTAGGTGACTAAGCAAGTTATTATTCTAATTTGTATTGGAAACTATCGAGATGAAGTGCTTTGTGGTGTATTGTCTATGAGTGCATCTCATATCCTACTTGGTAGACTATGGATGTTTGATAAGAAGGTCATGTACGATGGTATGAAGAACACTTGCTTATTAGAGCATGAAGGGAGGAAGGTAAAGCTAAGCCCTATGACAGCGATCAAGTTAAGACCATGCGAACTCAATTGAGCCGAGTACTGAAAAAGGAGGCTTTAATAATGACCCGAGTCGAGCTGAAGAAGGAGATGAAGATTAAAGAGCTAACCTATCAATTGGTTAGGAGGTTACTTGAGATGAGAGGATTAAATGAAGAGTTGCTACTAGCTAAAGTGAAATCTTTATTGGATGAGTTTGCTAACCTATTCCCAAGTGAACTATTAAAAGGTCTACCTCCCATTCGAGGCATTGAGCATGCAATAGACGTGTAGCCAGAAGCCGCATTGGCAAACAAGCTTACCTATAGGTTGAATCTTGAATAAGCCACCGAGTTGTAAACATAAGTAGATGAAATAATTAAGAAAGGGTTTGTTCAAGAATCCCTTAACCCATGTGTCATGCTAGCTCTATTGGTGCTAAAGAAAGATAGGTCATGGAAGATGTGTGTGAATAGCCAAGTTACTAATCGTATCATTATCAAGTATTGGTATGCCATACTAAAACTTGATAATATGCTTGATGAGTTAAATAGAGCAAGAATATTCTCCATGATTGATCTCAAAGCTAGATACAATCAGATTTGAATGTGAGAGGGAGATGATTAGAAGACCACATTAAAGTCCTACCATGGATTGTATGAATGGCTTGTGATGCCATTTGGCCTATCAAATGCCTCGAGAACATTCATACAACTGATGAATAATATACTTCAAGAATTCATTGGAAAGTTTGTTGTTGTGTATTTTGATGATATTCTTGTCTATAGTCTTGATTTAGAGACTCATTGTAAGCACCTCCAAACAGTATTCTCAAAACTTCGAGTTGAGAAGCTTTATGCTAACTTGAAGAATTGTGAATTCTACCAACCTGAAGTGATCTTGTTGGCATTTATTGTGAGTGGTAGTTGAATATGAGTTGATGATGAGAAAGTGAGGGCAACCATAGCCTAGCATTATTTTACCATCGATTTATAAGAAATTTCAATACTATTGTAGCCTCACTCACCAAGCTATCGAAGAAAAATGTTGAGTTTGGTGAGGCAAGAAGGAATAGAGGAGTTTTGAAGAGGTGAATGAGAAATTGATTACCTCCCCTATCCTAACTCTATTGAGCTTTGATAAGGTATTTAAAGTAGAGTATGATGCATCCAGGCTAGGCATAGATACCATGTTGATGTAAGAAGGCCTACTTATTGCCTACTTTAGGGAGAAGATTAGTAGAGCTACACTCAACTATTTTATATATGATAAGGAGTTTTACTCCATGATCCAAGCTCTGGCTGTTTAACAATATTATTTGTTACCCAAAGAATTTATGATATATACTAACCATGAATCTTTGAGATATTTAAAGAGTCAGCATAAGTTATCTTGAAGACAAGCTAAGTGGGTTGTGTTTATGGAAGGATTTTCCTATGTTGTTAAGTACAAGAATGGTAAGAATAATGTAGTAGTTGATGCCTTATTAAGACAACATTTCCTCTTGACTAAGCTATAAACTAGGTTAGTTGGATTTTCTATAATTAAGGACTTATATGTAGAGCATCCGCACTTTGGCCTAATCTATGTTAGATGTAAAGATGGTTGAACACTTAATGATTATTACAGGGAAGACAAATATTTGTTCGAGAAGAGGTGGCTGTGTATCTTGACCTATTCTATGCCATAATTGTTAGTATGCGAAATGCATGGTGGAAGATTATCCAGGCATTTTGGTAGGTACTGAACTCATGAGGTATTAGCCTCTAGATTTTTTTGGCTAAGAATGATGAAAGACATCCAAGCTATACTAGAAAGATATGCGACTTATAGAAGGGCTAAGAGCCGAGTCAAGCAAGGCAATATTTACCTTCATTGATCCCCACCAAACCACGGTCTAAGCTAAGTATGAACTTTATGTTACGATTTTTGAAGATGTCTTGAGGGAAGGACTCCATCATGGTGGTCATAGACCGATTTAGCAAGATGATACACTTCATGCCTTGTTCCAAAACTAACGATGCTTCTACTATCTCTGTTCTTTTATAGTAGGAGATTATTAAGCTCCATAGAGTACCTAAGACCATTGTTTCAGACCGAGACTCGAAATTCATGAGCTACTTCTAGAGGACATTATGGAAGTGTGATTCCCACCAAACCATGGTCCAAACTAAGCATGGACTTTATGTTACGATTTTTGAGGATGTCTTGAGAGGACTCCATCATGGTGGTCATGGACTGATTTAGAAAGATGGTACACTTTATGCCCTATTCTAAAACTAATGCTGTTTCGACTATCTCTTTTCTTTTATAGCAGGAGATTATCAAGCTCCATGGAGTACCCAAGACCATTGTTTCAGATTGAGACCCGAAATTCATGAGCCACTTCTAGAGGACATTATGGAAGTGAATGGGAACCAAATTGTTACTTAGCATGTCCTGCCATCCATAGATGGACGAATAGATCAAGACTGTCAATAGAATAGTAGGAACTTTGCTTCGAGTTGCTATTAGTTGAAACATGACTGATTAGGATCTATACTTACCCATAATTGAGTTCACCTATAATAAGACTGCCAACAGTGTCACGAGCATGTTGCCATTTAAGATTGCTTATGGATTTAACCCTGAGGTTCCACTGGACCAAACGCTCTTTCTAAGCTAAAATGAGGATCAATCAGTCGTAGAAAGATCCAAGGCCATGAAGGCAATGTACTAGAAGGTCGTAAAACATCTAAGTTGAGCTACCACCAAGCTTGAAGGTGAGGCATAAGATGAAAGGGTAGAGAATTTCAGCCTACTGATTTGGTCTAGATTCACCTCAATAAAGATCATTTCCTAAGTTTGAGGAAGAGCAAGTTATCTCCTAGAGTTGAAGGACCATTTAAAGTGCTTGAAAAGATCAACCCCAATGCCTACCAAATTGAACTGCCCAAAGATTATGGAGTCTCAGACTCCTTCAACGTTGCTAACCTCCATTCGTATCCTCTTAAGAATGATCAATAAGAAGTAGAATAAGATTTTATCCCAAATCTTAAACAGGGCCAATCATTCACTCCCGAACTCGAGGAATTGCCAATATGTTTCTCTAAGTTGTACTAAGGGAGTTGAAGTTTGAAGAATAATGCAATCTTTACATTAACCTACTAAGGTACTTTATTCCGATCTCTCTCTATCTCGTTTCAGACACCTCCAAGGTAGCCTACTTATCACTAAGTCGATCTTTTATTACCGCATTAGTCCAAAGCCAAGCATTGAATCCGCTTGTTGCTGAGCTAACTCACGTTTGAGGCTGAGCTACCCCATTTTCAAGCTGACTAGCCAAAGATGATCAAATGAATGGCCCTATACTGGACCAACCTTTCCTAAGCCCTAAACAACCAATTGTCCTACTATATTTAGAGTCAACTATGCTTGGCATACAACATCATCTAGACTACAGAATGAATAGTAGACACGTGTTCCCTTTTTTTTACATTCGTACTGTCCTTTTTGTGACTGAATATCCCTTGTGTCTATTTACGACTTTACCTTTGTAATCTATTTCCCTTTCCTTTTCTAATAGGAATCCTTTTTGTATTTTATGTATACCTAAGACTTGCCCTATTTAGGCCATATAAATACTTGCAAATGTAATAGCCACAAGTAAGTAATATTGAACTTCAAACATTTTTTTCCCTTATGAGCTAAGTATCCTTTACTTTTGTTTACTTTTATCTATTCCATTATGAGTGTAGATTAGTGGTGAGTTCCTTTCGACTACACTTATACGTAATATTAAGTGCGACTTGAGCTCGTGCGAGGTGTTAGTGTGTCATATCCACGGTTGGTACATGGGAACCCCTTGTTCAACCCTCAACTTCTATTTAGCTTTCAAACCGTTTTAAGTTTTAGACCTACCCTTGATTCATGTGATATTGGTAGCCATGTGTCACCCTTTTCCCAGTGATTTTTATCAGGTGCCTTGCTAAATGATAGAACAAAAGCTAAGAGGCTTACCTATAATGCAACCAACTACATAATCATTAATGACATTCTTTATTAGTGTGGGCATAGCATACCCTTCCTTTACTACTTAAAGACTCAAGAAGGCCTTCATACCCTTGAAGAAATGCAAGCAAATTTTTGTAGCAATCACATCCAAGCCTAAGCCTTGTATATCTAAGCCGTTCATCTTGAGTATTACTGGCCAATAATGAAGGAGGATGTAAAAGCCACAATGCAATGATGTTACAACTACTAGAAGCATACACCCCTTAGCTGTACCCTAAACACTGATCTATACCACATGACAAGCCCATAGCCCTTCACTCATTAAGGACTTGACATCCTTGACTCATTTCCCAAGGCATCAAGAGAGTGCTAATTTATCCTAGTAGCCATCGATTGTTTCACAAAGTGGGTAGAGGCTGAAGCAGTTGTGAGTGTAATTGCTAGGATAGTAGAAGGATTTGTCTTGACCAGCATCCTCACCAGGTTCTAAGTACCTTATGCCTTGACAAAATATAATGGGAAGTAGTTTGACAGTGCCCGGTTTAGGAATTTTTGTGATAAACACCACATTAAGTTCCACTACACCTTAGTTGCCTACCCTCAAACCAACGATTAAGTCGAAGTTATCAATAAGATAGTCCTCGGCAACTTGAAAAAGAGGGTGGAGTGAGTAGGTATTTAGTGGGCAAATGATCTCCCCATAATCCTTCAGGGATACTAGATGATGTATAGAATGAAGACTAAAGAAACCCCTTTCTGCCTAATGTTCAATTCAAAAGCTGTATTGGCCATCGAGTTAGAACTCCCAATGAGTAGGACTTAAAACTTTAATGTTGATGCTAACTAGGTGGCCCTTTAAGCCAACCTATCTATTGATGAGGTAAGGGATACCAACTAAGCCTAAGTAGTTGTCTATTAGTAGTGAGTGGCTAAGTACTATAATAAAAAGGTCAAGCACAAAGTCTTCTAGCTCGAAGGCTTAGTGTACCAAAAACTCAAAGCTATGGGGTCATGATAAGGGTAAAGTAAGCTATCTTTGAATTGGGAAGATCGTGTTTGGGTCAAGGAAGATGTAAGCAATAGGGCATATAGATTGGAAACCATAGACGGATAACCCATCTCGAGAACTTAGAGCATCGATAACCTTAGGCCTTATTTCTTATAAAATTTATGAAGAGCCAAGCATAGTTCATAAGTGTTTTGAAAATGTTATGAAAAGATGACTTATGTACTTATCTACCCCTAACTACCGGTTATTTTACTCTAAACATGGCATGATCAATAGCGAGCCCCATCCTTTGTCAATTGATGAGGGTAAAAAGCACTTAACCAAATTGAGTTGATCCTTATCCTCAACATCTAAGCATTCTCGCCAACCACAATGCTTAAGGACCCAAAGCCTCGAGCTCCATCCTAAGCACTTGATGGTTTTCTATACCCTTATGTTAAAGCAAGGACATCGATCCAGTTAGTACACTCGGCTTTCAATTTAAAAATAAACTTAGCGCACTCAATGTCCTCACCTAAACAGCACTTAGACTCAGGTTCTTGAGCCCCCAAACAATACAATGGGATAGGTAGCTTAGTGAAAGACATCTACATACTAAAGTAATATTGTCTAGCCATTCAAGTAGGTGCAAGCATTCGAGAAGACAATCAGGCGCAAACAATAAGACAAAGATTCAAAACAAGGAGGCAACTAAACTTATCAAAATTTTCGTTACTAAGTATCCATCATGAGTACAATATGATAGGGTTGGCATTCCAACCTACACATAAGAAAACCAGAGTCTGGAGTTCGGTTCAAAAAATAAACAAACAAAAGTTTATCCCTAAGCCTCTTTAGCTTAACCATTCTTTGCATCCTCATTAGCTTCGTCATCAACAAGGCCAACTTTCGCATTGGCACCTTCGTCGTCTACCGGGGCCTTCTTATCTAACTAGGATAGAAAGTCAAGATTAAGGTAGGGAAATTGCTCCTACATCACCTCCTTTACCAGTTTGCCTTCGTCCAGTTCGTCCTTATCAATGGCAACCTTATAGTTGTTGCCCTCCTTAAAATCAATGAACAATTTTTCTACAACTATATCTATCAAATTGCAACCATCCCTAAGCTTCACTTCTTGACCTTTGAACTGGACCTAAGCCTCCTTATACTCTTTCTTGGCTGCCTTGGATTTTCCTTTCATTGCTACTACCTCTGTACTAGTGGCCTCAACTTCCCTCTTTGCCACCTCTATTTCCTTCCTAGTGGATTCTAATTCCTAAGCTAGAGCATTCAACATCGCCTCCAAATCCTCAATGCATTTCCTTGTGTCACTAACTCTAGCTCTTACCTTGGTCACCACTTTCTCAAACTTCCCTTCTCTACCTTAAGTTGCTTGTAGTCCTTTTATACATTCAGGGTCCGTGTCCTCAACCTGTTCACTTCCTTTTTTAGCTCCTTCAGCTCCTGACAATGCTTATGAGACAACTATAATAAGAAAAGTTAGTGCAAATTGGCACCCATAAACACTTGATAAAAAGGAAAGGAACAAGGCCATAGTCATTACATCCCCCCAGCATCTCCAGAGCTATTAGCATAGTCCCATTATATTCCTTATCCGAAGAACGTAGCATGCTTCCTCTTTAAGGGCTAATGAGGAATGACCTGGATTGGTCGCCAACCAATTAACATTTCGACATCACCACCTACATCATCCTTCAAATTGATGACATGGATGGTATGCCCTTTCACCAACCTCTCTACTCTCACAGCCTCCTTGGCTTCCTATCAGCTAGGCACCTTCGAGCCTTTGTAGCAATCTTACCCTTCGAGGTTGTCCTGAACTCCTTAGTTAGAGACAAGTCTCTCCAACTCCCTATCTATAGGTGCCTTATACTTAGGCACTAACCTAACTAAGCCTACCTTGAAAGTACTCACTTCTCAATGGTGGCTGCTAATGGTACCCCCGTTAGGACATCCTACAAACCCACCACCATTAGCCTTACCCTCACAGATGTCCCTACACCATCCTTACGCCTACTCTTCTTAGTCAAGGGGTATGCTTCATGCCCATCACCAACCCTCTTCTCCTTCTCTTTGAGCCTTTACTCCCTAAAGTGAATCATCCTAGCCTTAAAAGAGTCATTATACAAGTCATAAGCTGTGAGCACAAAACATTAGTTATCATAGATAAAAAACAATAACAAGACAAAGTACCTACCAAGGACGAGCAGCCCTAAGCTCGCCAACACCAATGGCCAATGGTGGTGAACTCTCATCCACCACCCTTGGCTACGCACACATGCACTTATACCTATCTCCCACTCATACAACATCTCCTTCTACAGATAATAATTCACAATTTGCTCTAGAAGGAGCTCTTGACTAAGAAAACATGCCACATTAAGCATCGAGTCCTTTACCTCATAATCCTCAGGAATGATGTAGTTCACAATGGTAATCTAAATTAGCTTATTCCACTTAGTTGGGAAATGTAGCTCATGCAATGACTTCACTCGATAACATTGCTCTTTCTATTCCTCTACCTTTGGCTTTCTCTTGTAGAAGATGTCCATGTACCTACCTTAGTTAACAATGTACACCCAACCTTCATTATTCCCCCCATGTCCAATGCCTTCCAATATGAACAAAAAGTATTCTTGCTTTAGAGATCATACTTCCAATCATTGGGCTCACCATTTCTGGTGAAACTTTGAGAAAGTATGAAGAAAGCACAAGAAAAACAAGGAAAGTGATCTACAAAGAATTCAATAGAGTTTTGGCAAAACAAAAGTGAAAATAAGGAATGAATTGACCTTGAAAGCCTTCATATAAGCACTGAAGACACGATGATAAAGGTAATGAATAGAGTGGTAAACAATAACGAAAGAGAAGAAAAGGATAATGGACAAGCATATCTAGAAACTTAATTTCATTCATTCAATTCGAAGTTTTTACAAGGCTTTAAGGGTTGGCATCCCAACCCTAAGAATAAATGAAAGGAAAGGTACAATAGAAAGAAACACAATGAAGTTCAGTATACCTTCATTCAGCCTATGCTCGATTACTTCACCTTAAAAGCTTCTTAATCCCTTTGCTCAGCTCACACAGCTAGCTTCTTTGAGTCCGCTGAATAGAAATCCTATCTCATCCAGCAACACATAGTCATAGGCTCTTCTTTTACTATGCCCAAGCAACCCACATTCAATATTGGCGGCTTCAAGATGAATTCCTACCTATCTATGTGGCTAGCGAACACCTAACCTATTTAGAAGACTTAGCCAACTCTTAGAGAAGATTTGCTTTCAATTGAAGCCTCCTTGGACACCTATGAGTGTTTGCAACCATTATCATTAAACCAACACTATAGGAACATGCAAACTTATATGAGAGGGAACCCAAGTCCACTCGTCCCCCTCGTAACAATCATGCTCCTGCAACTTTGAAGCCCTAGGAGTCCCCACATCATCTTCAATTGAGTACCTTCGAACCATTGAAGAACCCCCTCTAAACCTCCAAAACCACCATAGATGACAAGTATGCATAAGTACTTCAATGGCAAAATGCATGCATCTACTAAAGTAGTTTTATGGACGTAATCACACCCGTGGTGCTGGTGCAATTGTGATTGGAGGATGCACCTTAGAAGATCCTTCACCATATGAACTTGTATGGCTTGGCGAAGGACTCGACCAAGAGGTCCACATACACCCCTTAATTGGTGCTTCGAGGCTACCCCACCACAAGGGCAGTCCCTTACACCCCTTAATCAGTAGTCAAGAACTCTACTTGCTTGTAGTGAGAACACAAGCTGAGCTTGTATACTCTCCCCTAAAGCCTGATCTTTTTCGAATGAGACATTCCTCACAACTATCAGTGCCAGAAGAAGGTTTTGTACACTTTTAAGGGAATTTAGAGATGGTTAAGTGGAACTTTAGAGCAAGAATGAGGAAGAAGGAACCTTACTGGACCCTTATCTGAGTTGTCTACATGTTTAAACTAACCCATCCAACTATAAATGTAGCACAACAATAAAGAGCACCATGAATGTAGTGATTATCATAAAATTATGACTTTCCTAAGGCATATAAATGGTTACATGTGATGCATGCTGCTCCATTTGCCATTATTGTACTTGACCATCTTAGCAAAGACCAAACATTGCAGTCCCATCAATAATCATGTCCTATAGGTGCTTAACAGCTCTTTTTGCCTTAGCCATCCAAAACTGATCATTTCCTCCCCTAAAGTGCATCTAGAGTAAGCTTTGACCTCCAAAGCGTAGATGTGCAATACTCTATTCATTGATTCGATGCTAAAGAGAGTGGGGGCCAAGTGCTGATGATCACCTTTTTGCCTAGGGCTTTGAAGGCCTAAGCCCATTACTAGGCCCAATCGACATCTCCATGTGTCTCTCTTGCCCTTACTAGATGATTCCCCCACCAAGAGTGCAAGCCAGCTTAGATAAGTGTACCAATGCCACCTATTGTGCCTAGGGCATAGGCTAAAGCCTAGGTGGCCCTCAAATACCTACCAGCTCTTGAACCTTTCTTTGAATTCAAATGGTTAAAGAGCTTGCGAGTTCCTTAGGGGAACCTAGAGCTTCTTAAGCCTTCTTAGATCGAGCTCTGAGCACTCAGGAAGTCCATCATAATTTGGTAACCTACCGTCTAACCACTTAGAGTAAGCACGCCCACTACTCGAGGTACCCTTTAGGGGTATGTTGCTCAATGGAGCAAAGCTCCTCTTTGTCCATCTCTCTCTCTCTTCATTAAATGCTACATGATGCCCCAATGTATAGCCTAAGGGTCTAGCCATCAAGCTATGGTGACTACATACTCCAATGGGATAAGCCCCCTTCCTAAGGCTTACTAATCAATAAAAAGGTATGTGTTGTTTCTCATACGAACAACACCCTCACCTTGGAATGTACCTAGACCAATCTTCATGTGCCATGTGGTTGAGCAAGTCAACTTCCTTTCTTATAAGTAAAAGGTAAGACTCTAGGTAAAAGGATTGGATATTTTGACTTGTTTCAATCCATCCTTGATTTCACTCTCTCAGATCAACTTCCAATTACTCTCCTCAATAACTTGAGCATTGGAGGGCCCTCGTTGGATATGCTAAAGTGGGCTTTTTATAGGTCCACCACCGTTGTTTATAAAATATATATAAAATTTGCACAAAGTCAATTATAATCTAAATGTTCAACAATTAACCAAAATCTATTGCTGTCTATGTCGTTTATGTGTGTAAGCACACGTCTCCCATATATCTATATCAAGCTAGGGTTGCACCATCTAGCTTACGTCTAGCTGTGTGATCTATGCTCCTTCTCTTGAGAAGGTATGGGAGTGGGTATATTGCATAGGGACTAAAATAAGGTCAACTTGCATAACCCTCTCACCCATGTCTATGTCATGATCTTCAAGTCGTCTCTTAAATGGAGCAATGAAACTTTGAATCTGATTGTTAGAGGCCCTTGTAGATTGTGTGTGAAATTGGAAAGGAGGTACCGTAGGAGACACCCGAAAGGGTAACGGCATAGTACATAAGGGATTGATCATCTCGAATCTTCAAACTGGCTTGTCTACATCCTCAATCTCTACCTTATCCACGTTTATAGCTTGTATGGTGAAGAGTCATCATGCTCCATATCCAGATTGTATGTAGGTGGGTCGCCTAGATGGATGCCCTTAAGTTGCTAGAGGAAGTCATCCACCTTCTGCTGCTCACCTTATCCACGTTTATAGCTTGTATGGTGAAGAGTCATCATGCTCCATATCCAGATTGTATGTAGGTGGGTCGCCTAGATGGATGCCCTTAAGTTGCTAGAGGAAGTCATCCACCTTCTGCTGCTCAGCTATAATATCCTTGTATGACATCTAAAGTGGCCTTTGTATGAAATCCATCTAGGGTGGTAAACATATCCTGATTGGATGTGATAAACATGTGAGAATGGATAATGTGAGGGTGGTTTGTTATATTAGAGGAAATTTCGTTGGCACAAGTCTCACTTATATGCTTCTATATCATTGAGTTCTACTATCTGAACCATATGACTCAACGGTTTGGCAGGATGTAGGAGATCCTCACTCATCTAAATACGTCATAAGCACTACACGATATCAACTTGAGGGGATGGATGGAGATTAACTAAGCCATTACCCATGTGACTTGGCTAGAATAGTGAGTGGACTAGTGAAACCAGATTGTACAAATTTGATCACTACCAAGTGTGCATTTAGACTAAGTGCCTTGGCACCAGCAAGTCATCTATTGATATATTAGCAAATCCGGAGCCTCTTGGGTTAATATGGTATGCATCCATCCTTACCTTTTGCTGTTACTCCTTCATTTGTCTTGTTATATGCAAATCACACCATTGTTTTTTATTTACAGATGGATTTGCTGATATATTGGTAGATGACTTGTTAGTGCTATGGCACTTAGTCTGGATGCACACTTAGTAGTGGTCAAATTTGCACAATCTAGTTTTGCCAGTCCACTCACTGTTCTAGCCAAGTCACATGGGTAGTGGCCTAGTTAATCTCCATCTAGCCCCTCAAGTTAATATTGTACAGTGCTTGTGACGTGTTTGGATAAGTGAGGATCTCCTACATCTTGCAAAACTGTTAAGTCACATGGTTTAGATAATAGAACTCAATAATATGAAAGCATATAAGTAAGACTTGTGCCAACCAAATTTCCTCTAATATAGCAAACCACTCTTACATTAACCATTCTCACATGTTTATTGCATTAACTTTATAAAATTCACAATATCAATAAAAACCATGCCTTATATGTACATACATACATTCATGGATACCATTGACACGATAGCTGCATCTATATTATCTATTACATGTACATATATAATAAACTAGTGTAGATAAATTGGTTTGTAAAAAAAAAAAAAAAAATTGCTATAACTAACATGTTAGCATAATATATCCAACAACAAAACTATTTCTCACAATTACATCTATGTAGAATTGATGAAAAAAAAATGATGTACCTTTTCCTTTCTTGGCATCTAGAGAAACAAAGTGATGAAATTGTGTGTATTTGATACCCTTTTTTAGAAAATTTTCTAGATATGTATTATACGCTACATTAGTAACTCAAATTCGCAATTGGTTCAACAAAAGAAAAAAATGGAGCGAAACGGTGATCGACATGAGATATGGCACATGTGTGTTTTTAAAGATAGTGAAATTTTATGTAGAAATGCAACAAGAAAGAAGAATTGAGTTTGATGGAGGTAATATTCTTGTGGAAAAGAGGTGGTTTCATGTGTCACTAGAAATAGAAATCGCCTCTCCAAGAGGTAATTTCATGTGCCATAGTCTTAGAAAAATTTTCTCAAAATCGGTATTTATGAGAATTCTTTTTTAATTTTTTCTCCTTCCCCTAGATTTGAAATGTATACCCTTCAAAAGATTGATAAATATATGAACGTGGAGGAGTCTTTAACCCACAATCAAGAGAAAAAAGAAAAGAAATTTAATTGCAAAGCTAGTGTACACCATCTTACTACTTTAAATGTATTTTGTTATAATAAAAGAATTCAACAAATGTCCACTACTCATTAACCCCATAATGAATCATATATGATAGACATTATGGGGAACTAAAGTACAATTAAAATGAAACAAAATACAATAATTTCATTTAAATGCATGATCATGAAACCAAAACTCGAGGCAAAATCAAGCAACAAATAATAAAATGATCAATAGATAAAACTTTAACTAAACATATAAATACTCTAAGTTGATTTTATCACGTACTATAACGTAATTCTCATTTTGTTATTAGTAACCTTCCAACTTCAATGGTGCAATTGACGCCTTGCTTGCACTTGTCAGCCACTATCTATATATTTTACCTTTCACGGTCCCTGCTCACTTGCCCCACAATCATACCCAAATCCTAATTACATACAATGAAAAATTAATTAAGTGAACCGAATTAGTATGTATATATACATATATATATATATATATGATTATGTCTCACCTTTGTGTTTATATATTCAAGATTTTGACATTATTTCCAATTTATATAATTATGATAGATAAGGTGTAACTGTTGCTTAAGATCAAGGGAAGTGGGAATGGTTGTAAGTAATTGATAGTTAGACCCCCAACAAAATAGTTTATAAGAAAAATGCAAATAATATCTTTAACTTATAAAAAAAAAAAAGAATTATTAAGTATTACATGTCATGTATTATACATACGTAATATATAAATATCAATAAAATGTTGGTACAAATAATAATAAAAAGCATAATTTCCAAATCAATTATCACTTATAATTTGCACCAATCATATATATTAACATTTCATTAGTATTTACATACTATATGTATATAAAATATGACATTTATTACTAACTGAATCATTTCTCTAAACTTTTGCCTTGGTATGAATAAGCCCTCTAAATTGGGGATTTCTTACATTAAATCACATACCAACGACTTCATAAGAAGTTGTAGTGTGAAATTTATATATATACATTTTTGGTATAATATGCAGAATTTGGTATATTTGTGCAAATTCTAAATGTTAACTTTAACTAAAATTTATATGTTGTACTAGAATCTATATGTATGTACTGATGACTTTACCTAAAGATGAGGGTACACAACTTAACGCAATAAAATCTAAAACTTTTAATGTTTTCAATAGTCCTCTAAACATTGAATTTGGTATAGTTATACCTCTTCAATTTCAAATGTCGTAAATAATCTTACTAAATTTTAACCTTGATAGGGAAAATACTTTGTCAAACTTATTAGTGTATTCTATTACCACTTAAACTTTGGCCTCGATGTGTCTTTTTACTTAAAAAAAAAAGTATTATTTATATCACTGATTGATCAAAATTTAGAGAGGTTATTTACAATATTTGGTCAAAGTTTAGGGGGTATTTTTTACATGTAAAAGTTTGGAAGGTTTATTGACATTAAATTCAAAAAGTTTAAGGAGTTGTTTACAATTTTCCCCAACTTTTTTGACATTAAAGAAAGCATAAAAGGGTAGTACTATAAAGTTACCAATAACAAAGCAATAAAAAGTATTAAAGACATGCAAAAAGAAAAAAAAAAGCCTTGGGATATTAATATTACACATTAATAATATGTTTAGTTTATGGAATGAAATAATGTAGGAATAAAATTGCAATTCTTAAGGATTAAAATAGAGAAATAATGATTATTCCTTTTAGTTCCTTTGAAGTCTCAAGGGTAGACATGCAAATGTGTTGGAAAATATCAATGAACAACAATTCCTTTAGTTCTATAAAAGAATTGTAACTACTCATTTATTATATCAACAATTTAGTCCCTCCAACTAAATTTATGAATATGTTTGCAAGAAAGAAATAGTTATTCTATTCATCCTTATAAAGTCGATCAAATGTTTCCTAAGAATAAAAGAAAACATAAAGGAATTGTATTGTAAAATCACAATTAATAAGGCAATAAAAAGTATTAAAGATGTAAGAAAGGGTCTTAGGGTTTTAATATTGCATATTAATAGAAATAAAAATTATGCGCAAAGATATAACTATTCATGGGCAATTTATAAATAATTGAATACTAAATTTAATGTAAATAAATGTAATTATTGTTATAAATAATAGTAGTAATGACGTTATACATATAATAATAATGTAACAAATGTAAAAGATACTATAAATGGAAGTAGTCTTTTCAATTTAGATGACGAATTAAGGTAATTGGTATTTATGATCTTGGTGAAACATCATAAAGGCATGTATTGTACATTACAAATGGTTAATTACATGAAATAATAATATTATATACGGACAATTTGGGAAATTGCAAAAATCTCATAAGGCACCTTTTATGCTTCAATGATATAAATAAATCTATGTGGAAATACTGTAATAACTAACAAACGTACATCTATAAATAATTTTTTCAAACTAATACTGATAAATACCGTCTATTACAATTTAAATTTTTCTGTCGATGCGCTCACTTGCTTGCTTATAGTGGTATGTATTGAAGGGCTTTTGTATTTTGACAAATACCCCATTGATCATGCAATCTCTTGCGAGAGCGTATGGGAATCGTATTTTTTCTATTTATTCTTTTATTGCCTTCCTTACGGTTATTAACTTAATGAATTTCTTGGTCAACTATTACCTAACATGAAATATTAGAATGTATATTAAATTTCATGAGACTCTTTGGCAAAAAAAAAAAAAAAAAAAAAAAAAACAAGAAGAAGAAAATCATGAGAATCCATTTAAATTGCGTGAGGACGCAAGCGAGGGAATAATTGAAACTGGCGTTTAGCTTTAATCAGTTGGATGAAAGGTAGTTCATTAGATAAAACCATACTCAAGCCAATTGGCATCGGTTGTGATCAACCAAACATGCACATAATGATTTCGTATTTTGATGTTCATGTAGCTTGATAAGTTGGTTTCCTTTTATTGAATTTTATTATTTGACCTGTGTAACTATAGATATATATATATTTATGGTTCAAGTTGATATTGTCCAAATAAAATCAAACTTCATGACGACGTCATAGAGGTTAGTTGGAGATATTGTAGAGTCCATTTTGTAAAATAAAGCATATAAGTGAATTACTTTAAGTAATATTACGATATAATGCTCAATTCATTATTTATCGAAAAAAGTAAACATCGAGTTCTGGTATATAAGGAAATATTAGAGGTAGATTAATTAATTACTAAATTCAATATCTCATTAGAAACTTGTTATTTGAACATAGCAATGGGATGGATGGGTAACATAGATGATATAAATACGTGCATATATCATGTTTATTTAATTAAAAATGGGTAAATCACCTTGTGATCTAATAATTAATTAAATAATTATATCAAATCCAAAGGGAAAATCATGGACAATATGTGGCCAGCTGAAGTGCAATTCTATAGCTGGTTCCATTCATCACAAAATATAAGAATAACACAAGAATTACACAAGGCCACACTTATTACTTAAGAATCATCACCATTCTACCTCAGTATTTTCCTCTCAAACCTAATAAGTTCAAAGGACCCTCTACTACAAAAAATAAAAAAGAAAAAGAAAAAGAAATTGGGGGGTTTTTACATGGGGATAGTGGGGATGTAATTTTCACAACTCAATATATATATATATATATATATATATTTCAATTTAGCAATCGTAGGGATATATCTTTGTGAAATGTAAGTTCTTAGCTAATTATCAAGAAAAATAGCATAACTAGTGGATATGATCTGGGCTATGTTTGTTTGATAGGTTAGGCCATGTTTGTTTGATAGGTTAGGAGAAGTTTGCTATCAAGCCACTTTGACAGTTGAAGGTTAGTGGCCAAGGAAGTGTTTCTAGCAAAGGGAGGCTAGAGGTGGTGCTTGGAGTTGCCAACATTGATAAGCCCTCATTTTTGTTTGATTTTTAATAAATTCTTGAAAATATCATATGTACCTAGAAAATTATAAAATTTGTACTCTAACCTTATCGTGAATATAGTTTCATATGAAATTTTTGTATGTTTGAAATTTGTATAATTTATAGTAGGTCCTTAAGAAATCATAACACTTGGAACCAAATTTAAATTATTCTATGAAATCCTTGCCAATGTTGTTTTGGCTTGATTCGCAATGTGAAGACTCTTCATATGTCATAGTAATTTTACATAGAAAGAACCCTAATTGTAAAATACATTTAATATTTATTAAAATTAGTTTTTTATTTCTACCTTGTTTGGAAATGTATAACCTCTAAGATATGTAAGGGAGTTCTTATTGGATTTGATTTGAGATAAATTCAAGAGATTAAATATGTTATAGAGAGTAATAACTTTTGATAAGTTGAAACTCAACTATTTGTATAACTTAAGTTAATTTTTTGTAAGGCTAAAACTATAATTCCAATTAGCATACTCTCAAGGCTAATTTGGAACTTTTATCAATGAATATTAAAAGTGTATGTATTAAGAAGTTCATATTAATTTTTGCAAAGTTAGTTGGATCTACTTTCTATTTATTATGTATTTCAAATAGTATTTAGCTAAATATTAGCTAAACTAAGAGATTAAGGTCCATTTTAAGATACATGAGATAATAATGTAATTTTAATTAGTGATTTTGTTCATCAACACTTGCTAATTAGTTGAGGATTAAAATCAAAAGGTAAGTATTATTTGATTTAAATTGTAATTTGAACTTATTATAGATTGAGTAAATGAGTATTACAATTCAAAGGTGAATTGATATTATTCAAAAGAGAAATTGGTGACTTGCTTAAATGGATCAAATTTACATACTTTTGTATAGTTTTATGATAATGAGCACAACGGTGGTGAGTTTAATAAGAACATATATGGAATAACTAAATTGTGACTAGTTGAAATTAAACTTACAAGATGAAAAACAAAAGGTTTTAAATTCCGTAATGAATTTAGTGATTATAGTTTATTGACTTGTTAAGGTGCTGTTAGGTTAGTTAGTGCTCAAGGATTGACTCGTTATAACCACTTATAGGTTTGCTTATGGAAATTTGGTTGTATAGGTAAGTATGCTTTTGACTTAACTATTACGTTCCATTGTAGCCAATCATGTTGACTGGTTTAATCTATATAATCTTTTACTGTGATCACTATAGAAGGAAGTAGAATTAAATATGGACTTGTATATGAGATTTGTTGTTACTTTAGATGAGATCATGGTATGTCCTAATTAGTTTGTGAATGAGGATTTGGCAATTGATGATTTGCAAAACTCTAATGGTTGAATTATAAATATGTAGCTTATTTATTGAGATTGAGCTGGATGATTGAATTATTTTTATAGGTTTGCTTATTTGCAAAAGGCGATGGTTGAATTGTAATTTAACTCAATTACTCAATGAATGAATGTTAGTTCTAATATGATGTGTATGTTTCTTATATGCAATGAGTAGCACTTGCATTATGTATATACATTAACATGCTAACTTCAAGTTCAATGATAGGTTTTGAGTGCTAACCTGAAGTTACTTAAAATGGAACAAGTCCTTTATACTACTAGGGAAATTTGGGTTACAATCTTAAATCTCCTCGTTAGTTTGTGGAATTGTTGATGAGTTGGTTCAAATTAGTGATCCACGATCACTAATGGCAATCTACTAGGATTAGTCCCCCAGATTCGTTGTAGTTGGTGAAAGGTAATGAAAAGAGTAAAGTACTGATCTTTGATTTACAAAAGCTTAATTGATTGATTTGAAAAGTAATGGTTAAGATTGAAAGAGTTAGACAAGTGTCCTAGAGCTAAAGTCTAGGTGGAATGACACTGACTCATTATAGGCTATGTTAAAATTTAGTATGACCCCTTCAGTCAGAGTGACCAAGTAAGCGACATTGATGCATTAATTGCATTTGCACTTCAATTGCAATACTTTGTTGTCTAGATATAATCTTTGTGGATGTGATATGCTTAGTAATTCTTCTTGTTGTTTCTTTTCTTTTAGTATACAATTTATTCTATAAGGAATGGAGAGGTTAACGTTTGCTAACCTCATGTGCAAGTATTGAAGGTTGAAGCTTTTTAGATGGGACTTGGGACTTTTAGGAGTATTAAGTTAGATTTTAGGGGATATAGAGTACTATGCACATTTTGTATATGGATCAATGATTGTGATGTAATTTGCACTTAAGTATAAATGTAAATCTACATGTGTTTTCCTCTCCTATGTGATGTAAACCTAATATGAGTGCATTTAGTAGTTTCTTTTTATGTCCTAAAACTAAGGAGGTAAGGAAGTTCTCTAAGGCATACAGGATACTGGCAATATAGGTTATGTTTGAGAGAAATTTCATATTATAGGTGTCTATATGCTTTTAGGTGAATAATATATCATACTCATTCACATGTTGATATGTCGAGTCGAGGGCTAACAAGGGTGATGATATCGAGGTGAGTCTAAGCTTGCAGAAAGGTTGAAAACAAAAATGGGAAAAGGAATACGCGTAAAATAATGAAAGTAAAACAAGTGAAACCTATGATTAGCTCTAAGGATATGATGCACTAGAGAACTGCCAAAGACTCACGAATCAATTCGATATGATGTACGAGCTAGTCCAATGAGAGTACTCCCCACCTAGACTTGCTTAAGGGTTACGATAAGAATAGGAAATTGGAAGTAAGTACACTTAAACTCATGAAAAGGGGAAGTATATTCAATATCTAATGTATTATGATGCGGCTACCTTTATAATGGGTATTTATACCCAAAATTGGGCAACAACTATAAACAAAAATAACTAAAAAGGGTAAATTCCTAAAAAAGTAATGTATAAGAATGGAAAAGAGCATAAAGAGAATATTAAGAAAAATGTTTGTCTTGCATGAAGGATTTTGTCATGTGATTGCTTGGATATGTAACTCTCTATAGATGGGTGACTTTCTAGTATAAGAAGACAAATTATACAATTAAGTAGGTGATTGTTGAGTTGAGATGCAAAGTGAACTTGGGGATCCTTTCAAGAAGTCATACGGGTAGATGTGCACTAGGGTCTTTGGCACCATTACTACTAAGCTAGAGGTTAGCTTAGTCATAATTGAACAAACGTGTGAGGGGTTAAACTGTCAGTGGAACATACTTGAAGTTGGCACTTGACTATTGAGAGATGACAAGTTGCTCGACTCGATATATGGAGTTAGTCGACAGCGAAGATCAACTCAGCTTTAATAAGAGTTGGTTGGAATAGTATAACCTACTTTGCTAGTCCCTCAAGTCCTCGTACTCGAGCTCGGGTTAATAGTCCAGTTGTTTGATTCCTATCATCCCCATTAAGTTGATTGGGATTTGGGATCAAATTCGATTTGTTCTCATCTAAGCCTTCCTTGGATTGGTAAGGACTAAGGTTGGCAAAATTAAACACATCGGACACTTTGAAGTTTTATAGTAGCTCTAATTGGTAAGTGCTGTCATTAATCTTCCAAAGGATCTTGAAAACCTTTCCTTACTCAACTATAGACATACTTGGTTACTAGGCTGAAATTGCTTGGTCTTTTTTCCTTTGCCTTTCTCCTTTAGTTTCCTAGCAACTTGGTCAATGTATTAAGTGACTCGTTAGTAAAGCTACTAGATAAACTACTTTAGTTCTTGCTTTTAGGTCTTCTTGGTCAGTAGGCTTCATTAGGGCATGGTTAAGGGGCGGATCAAGATTAAAGCCAATAGATGACTTCCAATAGAGTGTGCCTAACGATGGCATATACTATTCTATTGTAAGCAAATTCTATCACAAGTAGACAAGCATCCCAGTCGAAGTAGTGAACCTAAGGTATAGTTGACAACCTCTGTTTGGCTATTAGCTTGGGGATGGCAAGAGGTGCTGAATGATAGTGTAGACACCTCATTTTTACCATTTTTTATTTTTTGTTAATTAAGCTAGGTTAATGAATAAAAAGAAAAATAAAAAAATAAAATAAATAATAAATAAATAACGAAAAAATAGAAAAAAGAAAATCAAGTTAGGAGTCAAGTTGTGCCAAGTTGGATTAAGTTAAGTTGTTAAATTAGTTATTAAGATGGGCTGAATCAATTATTCTTGGGCTAGACCAATTTAGGGGCTCAACATCATGACTTATTAAATTAATTTGGGCTAAATTGGATCGGGCCGAGCCTTAAAAAAAGACAAGCCTGAATTAGCTAGGGTTTCTAGAAGTTAGAGTGAATCTAGGTTAAATCACAAACAAATCTTTCGTATCTTTGATTTGAAAGATTCGATTTTTAAGCTTATAAAGATCATGTCGATTGGTAATTAAGAGGGGTTTTCTTCTTTTTAATCTCACACATCTAAAACACCATCACACTCCACATGCCACACATTATGTCGCACGCGCTACTACCTACATCGTTACACTACACATGCACCACCACCACACAGACTTTGTAACCATTATACACACTAGCACCATTGCTAAAACACCACGCACCACCAAGCCACCACCGCAGCTGTTGCTTAAATCACCGCCATTATCGCCCACACCACTGTTGCCCTAGTACACACCCATGATCACCCTAATGTACACCCAGCCGTACGCTTGTGATCACCCATCGCTCACCCTAAGTGCTCGCCCATGTACGCCCTTCACTCACCTGAGCTCTCGCCTGTACCATCGCCCGTATGTCACCTAGGCTCTCACCCGTGCTATCGCCCTCACTCGCCTACGTGATTGCCCAGTTGCCCATTGTTCGCCCAGTCACCCAACATATGCCTTTGCTTGCCTAAGTGTTCACCCACACTCACCTAGGTATTTGCCTAGCCTCGCCTAAGTGTTTACCCAGCCTCGCCCATACACACCCAATCGTCACCTACATTCGCCCAGCCATTGCCTAACTGTCACCTACACTTGCCCATTCTCGCCCACACGCTTGACAAACACCAACGATTTTACGTTAGGTAATTTTTCAATTTTTTTATTCATTATTTATTTTATTTTTTTTATTTTAGTAATTTTTATTAATTCTCTTTATTGGTTATTTATTATTATTTTTTTGTGTTTAAGTGCAAGTTTTTTTAATTAATTATCCTCTTGTGGATTTTTAGCTAAATTAGGGTTTTTCTTGAAAAATCATTTTTTAATAAAAAATATATTTTTCACACTTAGGGTTTTGTTGGAAAAATAAAATTTTTAATTGAGTTTTTTTAAGGAAAGATAGTTAGGTTTTTTTTTTTAATTTAGGAAAATTAGATTTTCTAGGATTTTTTTAAATAATAAATTAAAAAATGTAAACTTGGCTCGATTTTCAAAATAAAAATAACCCACTAATTAAATATTTTATAAAAAAAAAGAACTACGGTTGGTTTGAACCTGATTAGTAGGTATATAGGCACCTTCGAGGTAACCGTTAAAAATTGAAAAAAAATTCCTTTTTCAGAAATTCGTAATAAAAAAATAATAATAAATCATTTTTAGTTACTTTTGCTTATTTAGGTATATTTTAATATTTTTAGAAAAATTACAAAAAAATAAAGCCTATCAATTTCTTTTAATTTTCATATGGTGATTTAGTCTTAAATGGTTAGCCCCTGAACTCGGTTTTTCTAGTTCAATTTTCTAAAAATAAAAAATTTTAAAATATCTGCAAACTAATGGTCAAATTAGGGTTTTCCAGCCCAAAAATCCTAATTTTATTTTTTACTAGTTGAACTGGTTGGCAACCCTAATTTTTAATTTTTTTTAAGAAAAGTATTTCCTTAAGTTTAATGTCGAATAATTTATATTAAGCAGGTTGGGCTTGATATAGGTTAAACTAAGAAAATCAAAATAGGACTCGACAGAATTGATGACTCCATTAGGGATCACTTATGAGTTAGTTATGTAAAAATTAAAAACTTAATTAATGGGCTTTTTTATATATTATTTTTTTCTTTTATGGTATTACAGTAGTACTAATTTTTTTTTTCTTTTAGTGATGCAAGCCTAAGAACAAAGCTTGGCCCAATGAGCCTTCTAGGGGATTATGAGGAATTTTTTTATAATCATTCCTGTGTTTAAATGTAGTTTAACTTGAACCACCTTAAGAACTTAAAGACAAGTCGTCATTGTGTAACCCTCAGATCGTTGAGGTCATTACCCCCGCCTGGTGGTGATAAGCGAGCCCACTCAGGCTTCAATGTAGCCTATCGGGCTTCTCTTCAAAAAGCCTTGAAGCTACAAAGCTTGGGACCCATAGACCCTATCCCTTTGTATAATTTTTTTTTTTTTGAAAAAGGAGTAGTTATTTTTTTTTTTAATTATAGGAAAAGTTTGATCTAATCTACGGTCAGTTCATCATCTATTTTCAATTAAAAAAAAATTAACCCTTATATATAAGTATACATGAGCTTCATTTTTATTAAATCATATTTTGAATATACTTATATATAAAGGTGTTTTTTTACCGTGGATTTATCATAATTCCAATAATTTATTAATTACTGATTCTTATTGCATTGCATGCGCGTATAACATATTACATTTATATATATTTGATTACGTTTGTTTTTCTGTGAATATTTTATTTCCAGTGTTATGTATGTCTCATTTTTTTTATTGCCCCTTAGTTAGTGAAAGGTTGTATAATTTCTATGGAAATCTTTGAAAAAGCTACAAAATTATTAATATCAAATCCAACTTTATTCTAAATTTAGTATCTTCGTTGTAAATAGTCATCTTATTTTTATTTCATTTATATTTTTTTGTAATATAGATATGGTGAGTCAAGGTAGTATCAGTCCAAAGTCCATTAGCCCAGAGCTTGTCTGTGAAGTCTAGTTATATAAGTACTCCTTCCTCAAAGCCATCCTAAAAAATTGGTTGAATGAACTTTAACCCGCTAAGCAAAATCATGTCTGTAAGAAGATCGAGCCGGTCATATCCCTCATGTGGGTCTTGCTCCATTGGCCTCTAATCTAAGCTCTTATTCATTATTGGGACCTAAAGTCTGTAGCTTTCAACTTCGTCCCACATGTATTGACACTCACCATAGAAGAATACTCGTAGCTACTTAGTACCCTACCCCTCGAAGTAGGCATAGCTATCCTTGATCATAGAGTCTAGCTTGAGAAAATCTTCATGATGCTGTTGGGGGTCATGAAGTCAACCTTAGCCCCATTCTTATCTTTAAAGGGCAAAAAATGTCTTAGCATCCTAAAATTAGTGAAGTGGTTTTCAAGCCCAAATGCCTACCAAAAATATCGCTAGGTCTTCTACAGAAGATATGAATCGTGGGCCGAAAAGAGAGTCAACGCATTTATTGTAGCAATATTTGGAGTAGTGTTGTTTCCCTTCAAATATGGTCAAGTCCACTATAAGGTTGAATTAGTGACTCAATTCCTAGCTAGTAAATCTTATATACTAATGCTATTAGTAGAACAATTCAGGGCACTTATACACTTAAAGAAGTAGGGGTTCGGTTATTTCATGGCTATCCCTACAATCTTTGCTGTATGGTTTCTTAGTCACATACAAAGGTATGGAGGGAATCTTCTTAAAGAGTCCTTGATAGAGATTATGGACCTGATTGATGACTTTGCCTATCACCTTAAGGTATAGGATGAAGCTCAGTTTAAGGGATGGGTGTCAATTATTAGCAAAATGAGCGAGGGGCATGCACGAGCGAACACTTGGGGTGAGCGATGGAGCCCACAGACTTTATGTGGACAACTAGATGCCGAACATTTGTCAGACATTCCTAGTACCAGCTGATGTTCAAGAACCTGAAGTAGTCGGTTTATTTAAGGCCCTAACTCAGCAGTGCAACATTGGTCCAAGGAGAAAAGATGTCGATGTACCAATTTCCTTGTGCAATTAGTTTTCCATTCCCATGAATAGGTCTCTCTAAAAATACAAAATTATATTAATTAGGAACATTTGATTTCAATAATTAGTCTGATTAGTTAGGTTTTTTCTGTTAGACAATTTGAATTAATTCATTCAATAAAATTCGTTTCTTTCTTTCTATCAATTCTTCCTTGTTATTTATTTGTTGTCCTTTTCTTTTTCCTTTACTCCTCAGATCTGATAAAAATGATGAACATAATGGATATCCCGTATATGTAAATGATGGAAGTACCAATATCACTTTCGGCCCTGCTGATATTGAGACTACAAACAAAATTTAAGAGAATTGGCATCGACATGAACAGTGTAGAGTGATTATTGACGAACCAACAGATGTGATTAATTTGGGAACAAAGGAAAATCTACGAAATTTGAAAATTGGTGGTGATTTAACGAATGATCAGAAGTAGGAGTTGTCACAATTGTTATTAGAATACGTAGATATCTTTGCTTAGTCTTATGAAGGTATACCCAGTTTAGACTCGTTTATTGTGATTCACAGGTTGCCAACCAGGGAAAAAATTAAACCAAAAAGACAAAAGCTTAGATGATTTAGGCCAGATCTGCTCCTCAAAATTAAAGAAGAAGTTAAGAAGTTGTTAGAAGTCAGATTCATAGAAGTATCGGATTACCTCAAATGGGTGGCCCATGTGGTGCTAGTATTGAAGAAAAATGGGAAAGTTAGGGTTTGCGTAGATTTTCATGATTTAAACCAGGCAACACCAAAGGATAATTTTCCTTGGCTGCATATTGACATATTAATGGATAATACAATCGGGAATCATCTTTTCTTGTTCATAGACAGTTTCTCAGGGCATAATCAAATTAAAATGGCGGAAGAAGAAAAAATTAAAACAACGTTTGTTACCACCTGGGGAACATTTTGTTATTGCGTAATGTCGTTTGGGTTGAAAAACGCTGGGGCAACTTACCAGCATGCTATGGTTGCCTTATTTCATGACGTGATGTATCAAGAAATCGAAGTTTATGTAGATGATATGATCACCAAATCCAAAGAGAATGAAAACCATGTAGATATTTTATGTAAACTATTTGAGCAATTGAGGAAGTTTCAATTGAAGCTGAATCCTAAAAAATGCACTTTTGGAGTGACTTTGGGCAAATTGTTGGGTTTCGTAGTCAATAGGAGAGGAATCAAAGTAGACCTAGATAAAGTCAAGGTGATCGTGAGCATGCCTATGCCTAAGACTGTCAAAGAAGTTAGAGGATTACTAGAGAAATTAAATTACATCGCTTGGTTTGTATCATAACTAACTAATAGATGAAAGCCGTTGTTTAAGCTATTGAGAAAGAATGCCGCGATAGAGTGGGATGAAGAATGTGAGCATGCATTTGCTAAAATCAAAGAACATCTCATGAATCCTCCTGTACTGGTCACTCTTACACTAGGATAACCGTTAATCCTTTATTTAATAATTCTCCCCAAATCGATGGGATGTATGCTAGGGCAAAAAGACGAAGAGGGAAGAAAAGAGCATCTATATACTATTTGAGCAAGAAATTTACAAAAGGCAAGCAAAAGTACTCAGAAGTGGAAAGAATATGCTATGCCTTAGCATGGGTGATGCATGGACTCAAGCAGTACACTCTCTATTACTCAATAAAGTTGTTGACAAAACATGACCTATTGAGGTATTTAGCTAAAAAGCCAGTGTTGATTAGGAGAATATCGAAGTGGTAGATGCTATTCCCTGAGTTTGATATTAAGTATGTAAGTTAGAGTTCAGTCAAAGAGCAAGCGATGGCTAATCAATTGGCAAAATACCCATTAGAAGATGAGGATGGGGGTTCAGAAGTGCAATTTCTTGATGAAAATGTGATGGTGGTGAACGAATTGGGTGGTGAGAAGTTAGGATAGAAAATGTATTATGATGGAGCAGCTAATGTGTTTGGATGTGGGATAGGAGCAGTATTAGTATAACCTAAGGATAACCATTTTCTCGTGGTAGTAAGATTAACATTCCCATACACCAACAACATCACAGAATATGAAGCCTGCATTTTGGGGCTCAAAATGGTGCTAGATATGGGAATACAAGAATCGGAAGTATACGGAGATTCTTCCCATATAATTCTCCAGATTATATGGGAATATAAAACGAAGGACGAGAAATTAATACCTTATCACGAACATTTAAGCGAGCTAATTGAAAAATTCCAAGAGATTTCATCCACTTACATTCTAAGGATCCAAAATTAGTTTGCCGACGCATTAGCTACATTAGTGTCAATGGTGAAAGTCACAGACGGAATAGAAATTCAGCCCTTGAAGATTTAGGTGGAAAAAAAACCAGCTTTTTGCCTTGCAATTGAAGGGAAGGGGACAAAAGAACCTTAGTATCACGATATCAAGAAGTTACTTTAAACGAGAGAATTTCTTGAAGATACTGATAGAAAAGATAGGAAGACTTTAAGAAGGTTGGCTACTCATTTCTTATTAAGTGAGGCTACATTATACAAGAGGTCACCAGATGCAACATTGCTAAGGTGTGTGGATGAAGATGAAGCTGAGAAATTGATAAAAGAAGTGCATGAAGGAGTTTTTAGTCCTCACATGAATAGGTATATGCTAGTTAGAAAAATCATGAGAATGGGGTATTTCTGGATGATGATGGAATCGGATTATATTAAGTACGTGAGGCACTATCACTTGTATCAGGTATACGCTAATAAAATCAATGCTCCTCCTCAAGAATTGCACGTGTTGTCAGCTCCTTGGCCTTTCTCGATGTAGGGAGTTGATATAATCGGTCCAATTTCACCAACGGCTTCAAACAAGCATAGATTCATTTTAGTCGCGATTGACTATTTTACTAAGTCGGTAGAAGCAGTGTTGTATGCTATGGTGACCAAAGGAGTAGTAGTCAAATTCTTGAAAAGAGATATTATTGCAAGATATGGTGCACCTAAGTTTATTATTGCAGACAACAAGATGAATTTGAATACCAAGTTGGTAGATGAAGTGTACTGCTAGTTTAAGATCAATTATAGAAATTCAACTCCATATCGACCTCAAATGAATGGAGCCGTTGAAGCCGTTAATAAGAACATCAAAAGAATCATTGAGAAGATGGCGATTACATATAAGGATTGGCATGAGATGCGTTCCTTTGCCCTTATGGCCTATAGAACTTCAATTAGAACTTCTACTTGTATAACCCCTTATTCATTGGTGTACGAAACTGAACCGGTACTACCAGTAAAAGTAGAAATACCTTCATTCAAAGTATTGGCAGAAACTCAGCTCGATGAGGCAAAGTGGGTGGAGAAGAGAATAGGGCATTTGAATCTCCTAGATGAGCGAAGACTTGCAGCGATATGTCATGGTCAATGCTACCAACAGCAAATGATTTGAGCTTATAACAAGAAAGTACGCCCGAGGTACTTTAAAGAGGGAGACTTGGTGTTAAAGAAAGTGTTACTGAATGTAGAAGACGTTAGGGGTAAGTTCACTTTGAATTACGAAGGCCCTTATGTGGTGAAGAGAGTATTATTGGGAGGTACATTAGTGTTGACAAAGATGGGTGGCCCAAAATTAAGAGGACCAGTGAATTCGAATATAGTCAAGTTGTATTATCCATGAAAATGGAGATTTAACAAAGACTTCAAGTTTTCTTGAATAGTTTATAGTTAATCTTTCATCATTTACAAGTAAAGTTGATATTCATGAATGTTTTTGAATTTGGATGGTCCTTGACCAACAAACACTCCACCAATAAACCCTATTTCTTAGCCTCATAAACTTAAACAATAGATCCTTACCAATGAGTCTAAATCACTAGACAAATTGAAATTGAATGTTCTTTATAATTTAATCTTGTTCATTCGAAACGAGATTTATTATTCAAAAGTCATGAAGAGTAAAAATTGAAATTTGAAATTGGACCAAGCAAATTCAAGGCGTGGGCATAGTTCAGTTACAAGATTTAAAGGAAAGAAGAGAAGAAAAGAAAATAAAAGAAGAAAAGAGAAAGAAGAAGCAAGCACAGACCCCTAGAGAAATTCTGCTGATTGAATAAATGAATATCGAGAGTCGATGTAAGCATGCTAATCAGTTGCTATTTAAGAAATCCTTTAGTCCAGAAAAAATAATTTTGAAAAAGTCTATGAAAAGAAATCTTTTGAGCAATTAAGCTAGTTTTGAAAATCAATCTTGAAGAGATCTATCTTCTTCAGATCATAAACCAAAAGGAATCTCAGAGAGATCTATCCTCTTCAGATTCTCCATCAAACCAAAACAAGTTAATTTTACCTCTAATGGTTCTTACCCTATCCTTCCAAGATAGGCCCCCTTAAAATTTTTGCTCTATCCTTCTAAGATAAACACCACTAAGCCCTATCCTTCCAAGATAAGCCCCCTTAAAAATTTTGCTCTATCCTTCTAAGATAAACACCATTAAGCCCTATCCTTCCAAGATAGGTACCGTTGAAATTTTTGCTCTATTCTTCCAAGATAGACACCATTATGCCCTATCCTTCCAAGATAGGCCCAGTTGAAATTTTTGCCCTATTCTTTTAAGATAAACACTATTAAGTCCTATCCTTCCAAGATAGGCCCTCTTGAAATTTTTGCTCTATCCTTTCAAGATAGATACCATTAAGCCCTATCCTTCTAAGATAGGCCTCTTTACCTTTTGCTTTATGGGCAATTTATTCTTTACAATGACCTTTTAAGTTGATATCCTCCATAAAACATAGCTTAGTTGATCAGTTCAAAGTAGAGTTTAGCAAAAATAGGTATCTTTTTTGTCTTTGTAGCAAAGTTCTAATCGAACTTTACTATAAAGAGGGGCAGCTATAGAAACCTCTTTTTTGCAATTTTTTATTTTTTGTTAATTGAACCAAGTTAATGATTAAAAAGAAAAATAAAAAAATAATAATAAATAAATAAATGAAAAAAACCAAAAAACAAAAAAAAGAAATCAAGTTAGGAGTCAAGTTGTGTCGAGTTTGATTAAGTTAAGTTGTTGGATCAGTTATTAAGATGGGCTGAATCAATTAGTTTTAGGTTAGACCAATTTAGGGGCTCAACATCAAGACTTATTAAATTAATTTGGGCTAAATTGGATAGGGTCCAGCCTTAAAAAAAGAAAAGCTCAAACTAGCTAGGGTGTCTAGAAGTTAGGGTGAATCTAGATTAAATCACAAACAAATCTTTCGGATCTTTGATCAAAAGATTCGATTTTTGAGCTTATAAATATCATGTCGTTCGGTAATTGAGGGGGGTTTTCTTCTTTTCAATCTCATACATCTAAAACACCACCACACTCCGTGCGCTATACACCATGCCACACATGCCACCACCTACACTATCACACTACATACGCACCACCACTGTATACACTTCGTAACTACTACACATATCAGTACCGCCGCCCAAAACCCTACATACCACTAAGCCACCGCCATCATGGCCTAGTCCACCGCCTTTACTGCCCAAACTATCACCGCTGTCGTCAAGTCTACCGCCCATCGCCTATACTACGTCACCCTAGCGTACGCCCATGATCACCCTAGCACACGCCTAACTGTAAGCCTGTAATCACCCATTGCTCGTCCTAGGTGTTCACCTATACACACCCCTTACTCGCCTGAGCTCTCGCTCATGCCATCGCCTTTGCTTGCCTGCGTGATTGCCTAGTGCTCGCCCAGTCGCCCGGTGCACGCCCTTGCTCACTCAGGTGTTCGCGCGCCCTTGCTCAAACTCGCTTGAGTATTCACCTAGCCTTGACCACATTTGCCCAGGTGTTCACCTAGCCTCACCCACGTACACCTAGCCTCGCCCAATTGTTGCCCACACTTACCCAATCGTCACCTAACTCTTGCCTAACTATCGCATATGCTTACCCAG
This sequence comes from Lumnitzera littorea, assembly GCA_024138015.1. Lineage (NCBI taxonomy): Eukaryota > Viridiplantae > Streptophyta > Magnoliopsida > Myrtales > Combretaceae > Lumnitzera > Lumnitzera littorea. The sequence continues at coordinate 82,068,076 of JAMXBB010000007.1, forward strand.
TCTCGCCCACACACTTGACAAATATCGATGATCCGACATTAGGTAATTTTTTTATTTTTTTAATTCATTATTTATTTTATTTTGTTTATTTTAGTAATTTTTTATTAATTCGCTTTATTGGTTATTTATTATTATCATTAATTTTTTTTTGTGTGTAAGTGCAGGTTTTTTTAGTTAATTAGTTTCTTGTAGATTTTTAGCTAAATTAGGGTTTTTCTTGAAAATTCATTTTTTAATAAAAAATATATTTTTGATACTTAGGGTTTTGTTAGAAAAATAAAATTTTTAATTGAGTTTTTTTAAGGAAAGATAGTTTTTTTTTTGTTTGATTTAGGAAAATTAGATTTTCTAGGATTTTTTAAAATAATAAATTAACAAATGTAAACCTAGCTCAGTTTTCAAAATAAAAATAACCCACCAATTAAATATTTTATAAAAAAAGAACTACGGTCAGTTTGGTCATGATCAGTGAGTACATAAGTACCTTTGGAGCAACTATTAAAAAGTGAAATTTTTTCCCTTTTTTAGAAATTCGTAGTAAAAAAAATAAAAAATCATTTTTAGTTACTTTTGCATATTTAGATATATTTTAATATTTTTAGAAAATTACAAAAAAATAAAGCTCATCAATTTCTTTCAATTTTCACATGGTGATTTAGTTTTAATAGGTTGGTCCTTAAACCTGGTTTTTCTAGTTCAATTTCCTAAAAATCAATTTTTTTAGAATATTCGTAAACTAGTAGTCAACTTAAGGTTTTCTAGCTTGAAAATCCTAATTTTATTTTTTACCGATTGAACCGATTAATAACTCCAATTTTTAATTTTTTTAAGAAAAGTATTTCCTTAAGTTTAATATCGAATAATTTATATTAAGCGGGTTGAGCTTGATATAGGTTAAACTAAGGAAATTGAAATAGGGCTTGACAGTAGTTTAGTTCCCATTCGATGTTACAAAGTTCTCTATAAATGACTCAAGAATTTTGGGTCCCTATCAACACCACACTCCTCGGCACTCCATGTAAGCGAATTATTTCCTATAAAACGAAGAAGCAATAGCTGAAGCATCATTAGTTTTGGTGTAGGGTACAAAATGTGTTATTTTGCTGAACCTATCTACAACAACCATTACAGAGTCTTTGCCTCAAGTAGTTCGAGGTAATCCAAAGACAAAATCCATACTTAAGTCAGGCCATGGTTCGGTTAAAACAGGTAGAGGCATTGCTTTCTCTTGTTTTACTTGGCTTTTTGCTTTCTTATAGGTAGCACATCACTCAATCACACAATGGATGTCACGCTTCATCCTAGGCTACAAGAACCTATCATTTAGTAGCTCATATGTCCTTTGTTCGCCAAAGTTCCCAGAAAGTCCTCTATTATAGGCTTCTCTCACCAATAGCTCTCTAATTGAATAGGTCAACACACATAATTTGCTACCTCGGAACAGATAACCATCCTCCATGTGCTACTCATCTACTGTTCTTCCCTCTCCACAGTGCTTGTTTATAGGGCCAAAATGAGAATTATTTTGATACTATTCTTTAATGCCTGCAAACCCTAAAAACTTGGTTTGCAACTCAATGAGAAGAACATATCTTCTTGACAGAACACTGGCAACTATATTATTCTTGCCTTGCTTGTATTTGATAACAAAATTAAATCCCTCTAGAAATTTAATCCATTAAGCTTAGCATTTGGAAAGCTTAGATTGGCTTCGCAAATACCTCAAAGACTCATGATTTGTAAATATGACAAATTCTTTTGGTAGAAAGTAATGTTGCCATAAGCGAAGAGGTTGAATGAGGACTAAAAGTTCCTTGTCAAACACAAAATAGTTTAATTGCACTCCTTTAAGCTTTTCACTATGATAAGTGATAGGTTAGCCTTCTTCCATCAGCACAACTTTGATGCCGACACCTAACGCGTTGCATTCAAGCTCAAACACTCTATCAAAATTTGGCAAAGCTAAGACTACGATAGAGGTAAACCTTACTTTTATCTTAGCAAAACTCCTATCCTCATTCTCTTCCTACTTAAACTCTACAATCTTCTTTGCTAACTTAATTAGAGGCACAACTATGGTATTGAGTCCTAGGATAAAGCGTTGGTAGAATGGTGTCAATCCATAGAAACTCCTCCCCTCAGTACATAGGGTTAAGGTTGGCTACTCAACAATGACTCGTACCTTCTCTTTATCAACTCTCAATCATTTTACACTAACCACGTAACCTAGGAAGATCACTTCTTCTTAATAGAAACAACATTTCTTTAGGTTTTTAAACAATCTCTCTACTCGGCTGACATCGAAAACGGTTTAGAGATTATTAGTATTCATTGCCAGGTCGACACTGTAGATAAGGATGTTATCAAAGTATATGACAATAAATGTTCCAATCAAATCTCTCAAAACATGATTCATCAGTATCATAAAAGTGCTTGGGGCATTTGATAATCCAAAAGGCATAACCATCCACTTGTACAGGCCATGTCGAGTCTTAAAAGTAGTTTTCCATTCATCCCCTTGTCTCATTAGAATCTAGTGGTACCCTAACTTTAAGTCAATCTTGTTGAACACTCTTGTACTACTCAATTCATCAAACATACCATCTAGCCTTGAGATGACATATCGATACTTGATCGTGATCTTGGTGATAGCTTTGTTATTCATACACATACATTAAGTGCTATCCTTCTTCTACAAAAGCAATGTAGGTACAACATAGGGACTAAGACTCTCTTATGGGAATCAAGCTACCGGACCCTTGACCCACAGCCGAGCCTAAGGACTAGAGGAGTTGACACAATGAATCCTTCTGTTCCAACCAACCATTGCTGAGGCCGAGCATTTCCTTACCGAGTTACTCTTCATGCTGTGCTCTATGACCACCCATTTTTCTGCAGTATGCCGAGTTGATGATTACTCTTTAATACTGAGCTAACCAATTACTCGGCATATTCCTTGCCAAGAAGCCGAGAGAGAGAGTCCAGACTAACTAAGCCATCCCTGCTCGGACAAGCCCATCTATTTGTACTTTTTTCTGCATCTTCTAACGGCCTCGCTAATGTTGCATCACTACGTATACAGTATCATGTACAGAATCCATTGCATTAATGATTTTTTTTCTTATATATTCATTTTTAACCTTTTATATCTTGTATATTACTTCCTTAGGAAATACCCTTTTTGTCTTTTCCTTTTTAGGTAGGTTACCTTAACCTATGGGTATAAATACCCTTGTATTTGTAATTGTGAGAACATCAGATCATTCTTAATACGCTCTTTGAGTACTTTTTTCTTCCCTACATAAACATTGTTTGTTTACTCTCGGCGTTACTCTCGGCGTCACTCTTATCCTTTCCCTTAAGTAAGGTTAGGTGACAAGTAAGCTCACTAGACCAATTTGTGCATCATATTGAATTGAGCCATAAGTCCTCAGAAGTTTTATTGGTGTGTCATATCCTCTAAAGCTATTTGTAGGTTTTGCTTTCTATTTCATTCTTCATTTTTGCCCTTCCATACTTTTCTCTATTGATCCTTTTTTGAGCTTTCTGCAAGCTTGGACCCATCCAGCGACCAACCTTGTCTATTCTTAATCATGGTTCACAACACTCTCTCTCACATATCCCATCTCTAATAATTCATTGGCTTACTTCTAAAGCTCTACAGCTTACTCGGGATTCATTCTATAAGTTGGTTTGTTTGGTAAGGGAGTGATAGGTATCAAGTTAATGTAATGCTATATGCCTTGGAATGGGTATAACCCTTCTGATAGTTGTTCTAAGAACAAGTTTTCATACTCGTCCAATAGCTCCTTAATCTAGAGGGGTAATTCAACTTAGTCTTTCAATTCTAATAGTCACCTGACCAATAAGAAGGTTGGCATGTCAACTTTAATAGCCTTGCATAGCTCAACTTGACTTATAACTAAAGCCTTCTTGGTACCTTGAGCCAACTTAGCTTGCTGTCTACTTACTTGGCTTAGGGTCATAGGATTCAGGGTAATTTTCTTACCATCCTTCTCAAACACATACATGTTCCTAAAACTATTATGAATAATCCTCCGATCAATAAGCCAAGGCTTACCAAGCAATACATGTGATGCACACATGGGTAATACTTGCTGAGTGACATGTAGTGCTCCCTTATCATTTGGCTAATGTAACTTATATGGCTTAAGATGTGAGATAGTTAGCAACTTAAGCTACTTAACCAAGTCGATAGACGCAACATTAGTATAGCTTCCATTATCTACTAGAAGCGTATATACCTGCTTTTTCACCTTATATGTTATGTGGAGCAAATTCTCTCTCTACTCCTCTTTAGTAGAGGGCTCCAAACTCATCGCAAGTTGAACAACCAAAGTTAGCTTGTCTAGATCTTTAACAAACACATCTTCCTCAATTAGTTCAGTATTAACCTTAACCTCTTCTTGTACTTCCTTTTCTTCCTCTGGCTCCTCATCTATGCTATTTACTTTAATCTTTAGGGCATCTCCCTTGATAATCATAATTCTTCTATTTAAACATTAGGCGACCATGTGCCAAACCCTTGATACCTAAAACACTTGATCTAGCTTGTCTTCTACTCGGATCCCTGTCTTTTCTCGTAAGTTCTCAGTAGTACTTCAACATAAGTTGGTTGGCCCTTCTATTTAGCTCTGACATCTGCTCTTTTATTCAGCTTGGAACTTTGTTGAGCTCGGTAACTTCCCTTAGTAGGTCAGCTTAACTGACCGGGTTGTCTCATTGGAGGTCAGCTTGGCCTATTTATCCCTTGTCTTTCCATTCATTGAGCTATTCTTATAGCCTCTTCTAACATTGTAAACTATTAAAGTTCCATGATATCTCAAATGTTGCTTCTTAATCTAGTAAGAAATCTAGATACTGTTCGAGCTAATGGCTCATCCACCTCACATTGAATCATAAGCATTTGGAACTCCCAAACATACTCACAACAGTTCAACTCCCTTGTCATAGCTCCTAAAGTCTAGCAAAAGTATCCTATAGGTAAGCATCTAGCATGAACCTATTTCTAAAAATTCTTTTTATCTCGAGCCAGGTGCTGACTTCTCTATATCCTTCTTACCTCCTTATGGTCTAGAAGTTCTTCCATCATAATACAGCATACCGCGAGAATTCTACTGTAGCAACCTTCACCTTCTTAAGATCTTCATACTGATAATAGTAAAAAACATGTTCAACCTTTTCCTCCTAATCATGATAGTAGTCTACATCCCCAAAGCCATTGAAGCTCATAATCTGAAGCTTCACATAGTTAGTAGTTTAGGGTGCTCGAGCTCGCTCCTCTTACTCATTATACTATTCTTCTCCTTCATCATCCATATCACCTAAGCTAATGCTTCTTCATACCTATCCTCTTATTCCTCCACCTTAAGCTTGTTGAGCTACGAGCTCTCCTCTCATAAGTCGAGCAGCTTTAGGAGTATTCTACAAGGCTTCGACAAGTTGAAAGGCCAATACATGCACAACCCTAGTAAGGTTGGCTATAAGGTTAACCATTTCATCAATTCGTTCATTTGTACTTCTAGGGGTGTCTTAAGGTTATCTTCCATGATGGACTATACTACTATTGTCATCTCCAATACCAACATTGACATTACGATACATCATTCTCTCTAATAAAACTTAATAACAAACTCAGAATCTAGGAAACAACATACATTGCTCCTCCCAGCTAAACAACACACACACTCTTCCATACGAATGTCTAACTAACTTAAGAACACAACAACTACTCTAAAGAACAATAAACCCAATTGAAACTTACTCTATTTTCATATGTTTGAAACAAGGTAGAACAAAGTATGTAGACATAGTAAACTACTACACCTTCTACTTACTCGGACACTTACGACTAACTTTTATGTAACTATAACACATTACACAACAAACACTATTTAGTAGAAAGCTTAAATGTAACTTACCCATCGTTCTAATATTAAGATGATATACAGTATTGAAGGCTAACAAGGGTGACAATATCAGGGTAAGTCCAAGCTTATAGAAAGCTTGAAAATGAAGATAGGAAAAGAATCATGTGTACAATAATGAAAGTAAAACAAGCAAAACCCACGATTAGCTTTGAGGATATGATGCACCAAGGAACTACCAATGACTCACAACTTAACTTAATATGACACACAAGCTGGTCTAATGATGGTACTCACTACCTAGCCTTGCTTAAGGATTAAGACAATAGTAAGAAAGGGGAAGTAAGTGTACTTAAGCTCATGAAAAGGGGGAGTATATTCAATCTCTAATGTATCATGATGTGGCTACCTTTACAATATATATTTATACCCAAAATATTAGGGCAACAATTATAAACAGAAATGACTAAAAAGGGTAAAGTCCTAAAGAAGTAATATATAAGAATGGAAAAGGGCATAAAGAGAATATCAAGAAAACATTCGTCTTATATGGAGGATTTTATCATATGATTGCTCGAATACATGGCTCTTTGTGAATGGGTGACTTTCTAACAAAAGAAGACAAACTGTATGATCAGGTTGGTAACTATTGAGTTGAGGTGCTAAGCAAACTTGGTGGTCCTTCCGAGAAATCATGAGGGTAGATGTACGTTGGAGTCCTTGGCACCAATACTATTAAGCTAGAGGTTAGTTCGATCATGACCAAGAAAATGTGTAAGAGATCGCACTGATTGTGGAGTATACTTTAGGTTAGCACTCGACGACTGAGAGATGAGAAGTTGTTCGGCTCAAATATGGAGTTAGTTAGTAGTAAGGATCAGCTTAGCCTCAATAAGAGTTAGATGGAATAGTAAAACCAGCTTCGCTAGTCCCTCAAGTCTTCGTACTCAGGCTTAGGTTAATGGTCCAGTAGTTTGATTCCTATCATATGTGGCGTGCTCTTTGAGCTCCTTAGGCTTTTTTTATAATAGGAATTATTGTGATTGGATTTGTTATTGATTAATATTTATAATAAGTTCAAGTTGAAATATTGGCCTAGCTTTATCCTTAGTTTAAGGATGGCATGATGATTCGCCTTTTAAGGTACTAAGTTTGAAGATTATAGGTCATTAAATAGGTAAAGCAGACGCTTAAAAAGCGAGAGCATGGTTTGAGATTTGATGCATTGAGGAGTATCATAGTGGTTGTATGACCATTATGACATTGAGATTTTGTGAATCGAAATTAAATATAAGGAGCATATCGAAGTATAGAGTATAGATTCAAAATCAAGACATTATAAAGTCTTTCAAACAAAGGATAAAGCATGCTTAAATTTGGATCACTAATAGTAGGTGTAAGGTTAAGTATGGTAGCTAGGTAAGAATGGTCAATTTATAGGAGACCAACAAGGGAAGATTTGGAGCTACAACGAAAGTCAGTAGAGATTATTGCATTAAAGGAGTGAAAAATTAAAGAATAGGCTTTTGCAAAGGGGTCTAAGATTTGGAGTTAGCTATGCAAATTATGTTAGAAGCAGTGGCCATGGATCTATATGGAGACCAATTAATCAAGCTACTTGAGCTAATAAAGCAAAAAAAAAAAAAATCAGGAAATTAAAAACGGTCATAAGAGAAAGGTAATGAAAAGTGTTGAAGAGGCTACAAGGAAAGTTAAGAAATTATGGCAACCTTTAATTAAAGAAATAACGCAGCAATTGTATGTTGGAAGTGTATAGTAAAACACAGGCCACATAAGTATCTTGCTTTGTAAGGGAAGTGTTATTGCTTTGTTAGTGTAGGACATTTTGCAAAACAATGTTTAGAGCTTAAGGATGTAAAGTGTTATTGTTATGGGGAAATGTGCTATGTAGCTTTGTTTTGTGGCAACCCAGAACCCGAAAGTATTGTCATTGTAAACACATAGGCCATGAGGCACATGAATGCTTGATTTCAACTTAGGTCGAGCAGGCACATCATTAGGATGTGGCAACAACCAAGTCAATTTGATTATTAGTAGAACAATACTATGTTCAATGTGGATATGAGTAATGATAGCCTAGATAATCAATCTAGTAATGGTTCTAATATGAGTTAGTATAAGATGAGGCAATAAGATGGCATGCATGGAATTAATAAGATGAAAGGCTTTACTAACAGCATGTTAATAGATGGTAACTATTACACACAATACCACTAAAAGGCCAACACGTATATCAAAGTGGCCAAAAAGACTAGAAGATTACATTTAGTACAAGTGTTGCGTATATATAGTAATAGAAATAAGGAGTTATACATAGGACAAAGAATAGTAAGATTGAAAACAAAAATAGTTAATAGTAGTTAGATAGTTAGGGTTTTCTAACTGATCTAACTTATAAAATAGAAAGTACATATAAATAGAAAAGGAAATTAGTAGAGGGAGTTTACATCATCATTGTTGTGGAAGTAAGCTTGTAAGGAGTTTTCTAGCACTCGAAGTCCAGATTTATCAAGAAAGCTACCTAGAGTTGTTTTTCTTCATTTACCTCATACATTGCACAAAACAAGAGTAGTTAGTAATCTATTGTATAGATCTAAACATCAAGAATAATAATACAGAGATATATTAGTGAAAAATATACTTTCATCTAGTAGATTAAAAACCTTAATCGAGTATTCAAAGAGGCATATTCTGAATATAAGGAAAGAAATCAAGAGGATTTGAAAAGCAAACAATAAAGGAGAGAGAATTACCTCTTCATTTGTGTGAATGAGGTTAATCACCGAGTAGATATTTTACATTTATCAATTACGAAAGCAGTGGGCTGGCCCATAGTTTGGAAGAGGCCTATTAATTAGTGCTTTCATGGATCTTAATCTCATTCAAGATTACACATGGAAAATCAAACCAGAAGTATGACAACGGTTTAAGAAGATTTACAACATGATAGAAGATTTGAAAAAATGGAGGATAGAATGTAGCATTTGGAAACTCAATAACAATCTTTGCATGATATGATGACTGAGATCAATGATAATATGAAATAGATAATGTAAACATATAAGAATGTGGGAATCAAAATTCCTTAATGCATAATAGGGAGAATCCATCATCTTCTAATGCTAACCAAAACAATTCACAAGTTTATACTCGTAATATCAAACTGGAGTTGCCTAAGTTTAAAGGGATGAATGTTACATCTTGGTTGTTCAAGATAACCCAATTTTTTTTTTATTTTCATGAGATTCTTGTGTAAGAAAGATTGAAGATGGCCTCATTTACTTTAGAAGGAGAAGTCTTGACATGGTTTCAATGGCTTTCCAAAAATGATTTGCTGACTTCATAAGATGCTTTCCAAAAATAAGTAGAAATGTGGTTTAGATTGACGGAATTTAAAGATTATGAGGGTAGGTTGACTAAATTGACTAAAAAGGCAGTGTTTAGCAATATCAATTTGAATTTGAATCTATCTTAAACCGTATTTCAGGATTATCTAATAAATTTCTCAAGAATTGTTACGTTGGTGGTCTTTAACCAATACTACATGCAAAAGTTCTTTCTTTTAGACCACCATCTTTATTAGAAGTTATGAGTTTTGTGAGATTTCATGAGGCAAAACTACAGACCTTCCAAAATCAAAGTTTTTTTTCCTAACCTATGTCTCCTTCTTACACTAAAAGGCGAACATTTTCAAATTCCAATTCAATTCAACGTCCCATTTGTTCTAAACCTTCTTCCCTTAGACCATCACTTCTTTCTAAACCAATTTCATCAAATAATTCATCCTCATTCGGTTCAATTACCTCTACTAATTCTATAATGAATTCAAACAAGAGAACACTGCCCATTAAAAGAATGTCACCTACGGAGTTGGCTTTAAGACGAGAAAAAGGATTATATTATAATTATGAAGAGAAGTGGCATAGAGGTCATGTATGTAAAGCAAAATTTTTGTTAATGATTGAACTACATGGAACAAAAGAGTTGGAAATGGGGCAAGAGTCGCAACATGAGAATGATCAGTATGAGTAGGAGGTTACTATTCAAATGATGCAACAAGTGGAAATCAACTATCTTGCTTTATCAGGTACGATTGTACCTAAGACTTTCAGATTATAGGGAGTAATAAAAGGGAAATTAGTTTCAATATTACTTAATAGTGGTAGTATCACAATTTTATTCGAGAACATCTAGCCAAACAATTAAATTTGTCAATTGCTGCTATAAATCAATTTCCAGTAATGATAGGCAGTAGGGATAAGTTAGTATGTTAAGGTTATTGTCATGATATTCCTTTACAAATTCAAGGAATATTTTTTTCTGTTGATTTTTATGTATTACCTCTTTAAGAAGCTAAATTGGTATTAAGGGTTTAGTAGCTGAAGACTTTGGGTCCAATATTAATGGATTATTCCAAATTGACCATATCCTTTACGTTCGAAAATAAATCAATAGAGTTGCATGGGAATTCGAATATGATCATTGAGGAAATCCATGCTGTAAAGTTACAAAAATTAATAGTAAATGATAATGTAGCTTGTTGTTTTGGTTTATTGGCTCAGACGAAAGAATCGTCCATTAGTACCACCAGCAATAAGGAGATAGAATCCTTGTTGGGCAGATTCTCAAATGTATTTGCTACTCCCTCATCATTATCCCCACTTCGAGATGTTCAACACCACATTCATTGGAAGGATAAGAATTCAACTGTGAACATGAGACCTTATCGATATCCTTATTTTCAAAAAAATGAAATTGAAAAACTAGTGAATGAGATGCTAGAAATGGGAATGATAAAACTAAGTCAAGTCCTTTTTCTTCTCTAGTTCTTCTAGTGAAGAAAAAGGATGGCACATGGAGATTTTATGTTAACTATAGAGCATTAAATCAAGCGATGATTTTAAATAAATTTCCAATTCCAACAATAGATAAATTATTGGATGAATTACGTAGTGCAAGAGTGTTTTCCAAAATGGATTTAAAGGTAGGACATCATCAGATATGTATGTTTCCGAAAGATATTCACAAGACAGCATTCAAGACTCATGAAGGACATTACGAGTTTGTTGTCATGCCTTTTGGATTATTGATTGCTCCAATAACTTTTCAAGTGGTAACGAATTCAATGTTTAAGCCATATTTGTGTAAATTCATCATTTTTTTTTTTAATATTTTGGTATATAATAGAAATACGCAAGAACATTATCATTACTTAGATTTAGCTTTACAATATTTAAGAAAGAATACTTTCTATTTGAAAAAAGCCAAATGCTCTTTCAGTCAAGATAGAGTGGAGTATTTAGGTCATATTGTGTCAGCTGGGGGGGTAGGGGGTGGGGTTAGCCCTGATCCGCAAAAGATTGTATCAATTACACAGTGGTCACATCTTGTCACTATTAAGTAATTAAGGGGATTCTTAGGTTTAACTGAATATTATGTGCAGTTTGTTAAGAATTATGCTTCTATAGCTAATCCTTTAACAAATATGTTGAAAAAGGATGCTTTTCAATAGAATCAAGGAGTTACATTAGCTTTGGATAAGTTAAAAGAAGCATTAGTATCAACAGCAATTTTAAGCCTTGCCAAATTTTTCCAAAATCTTTATTATAGAGACAAATGCTTCAAGTTTAGGAATTGGAGCGGTATTACATTAGGAATCTCATCCAATTGCTTTTTATAGTAGAAAATTTTGTACACGCCTACAAAAGGCTAGTGCATATGTGAGGGAATTGGTAGCAGTGGTGAAAGCAATGAAGAAATGGAGACAATACTTGTTAGGGAGACATTTTATTATTAGAATAGATCAAAAGAGTTTAAGAGAGATAATGTCTCAAACAATTCAGACTTTGGAACAGCAGCAACATTTAATAAAATTGTTGTATCTTGATTGTGAGGTTTAGTATAAACCAAGACCTTTGAATAAGGTAGCAAATGCCTTATCAAGGTAGATGGAAGAGGAAGCCCATTTTCATTCTATATCTTTTCCTTCTTTTGATTTCATTACAATTATAAAGAAGGAATTTGAAAAGAATAAAAGTTAGAAGGAGTTGCGGGTTAAATGTGAGCAAGGGGAGAAATTACAGTGGCCATTAATGTGTAAGCAGGGACTTTTATATTTAGGAAATAGGATTTTCATTCCAACACCATCATCCATTACTCAAGAACTTATTGGGAAATTTCATATAGCTCCCATAGTAGGTCATGTTGGAGTACTTAGGACATTTAAGCATTTGAGTAATTCTTTCTTTTAGCAAGGGATGAAGAGAGACGTAGAAGAATTTGTGAAGTATTGGCATGTATATCAACAGGTCAAGTATTTGACAACATCTCCGATAAGGGTACTTCAACCATTGCCTATTTCTCAATGAGTTTTTAAGGATGTAACCATGGATTTCATTACTGCATTACCTAATTCCAAAGGGTATTTAGTAATTTTAGTAGTGGTGGACTGGTTAACAAAATATTGTTATTTTAGAGCATTAAAGTCCACATATACAGCATCATCAGTAGCTCAGTTATTTGTGGAATTAGTAGTGAAGTTGCATCGATTTCCTAAGTCTATCATATCTGATAGAGATAAGATATTTGTAAGTAAGTTTTGGCAGGAGTTGTTCAAACTGAGTGGCTCAAAGCTAAAGATGAGCTTGGCCTATAATCCACAAATTGACGAGCAATTAGAAGTTGTTAACAGGAGTTTCGAAGCATATTTGAGATGCTTTGTAATGGATTGCCCTAATCAACGGCATAAATACTTACCATGGGCTGAGTATTGCTGCAATGCTTCTTACCATACTAGCACTCAAAAAACTTCATTTGAGGCACTATATGATAGAGAAGCACTAAGGGTTCCTGATTATATTTTCAATACAACATAAGTGGAAGCGATGGATTCAAAGTTAAAAACAAGGGATGAGATTTTGCAATTGTTAAAGACTAACTACAACAATTCCCAAAATAGAATGAAGATGTTTGCAGATAGAAACAGATTAGAAAAGGAGTTACAAGTAAAGGACTCTACCTATGTCAAATTACAACCTCATAGGCAAACAACAATGGTTAACAGATGTTTCGCAAAGTTAGCTAGACGTTATTTTGGTCCTTATAAGGTCATGGAGAGAATTAAACGAATAGCTTATAGATTGGAGTTGTCTCAACATTCAAAAATTCATCCGATTTTTTCATATTTCCAAACTTAAAAAAGCTTATGAAGATAGGTAAAATCACATTCCACTACCATAAGAGACAATGGACAATCATTCGATTGTTTATCCTATGGCAATATTAGATTGTAGAATCATTTGATGATAGGGGACAACAATTATACAAATTCTAGTTCAAAGGGAGTGACTACCTACTAAAGATGCCTCATAGGTAGATTTCCAATAGTTTATTAGAGATTACCCTAATTTCGACCCTAAGGACAAGGTCATTTTTCTAACAAGGGGAGAAAGTGTTACACACAATACCACTAAAAGGCCAAAAAGACTAGAAGATTACACTTAGTGCAAGTGTTGCATGTATACAATAATAGAAATAAGGAGTTATGCATAATACAAAGGATAGTAGGATTGAAAACAAAAATAGTTAACAATAGTTAAATAGTTAAGGTTTCCTAACATATCTAACTTAAAAAATAGAAAGTACATGTAAATAGAAAAGGAAATCAATAGAGGGAGTTTACATCATCATTATTACAAAAGTAAGCTTGTAAGGAGTTTTTTGGTGCTTAAAGTCTAGATCTATCAAGAAACCTACCTGGAGTTATTTTGCTTCATTTACCTTGCACATTGCACAAAACAAGAGTAGTTAGTATTCCATTGTGTAGATCTAAACATTGAGAATAATAATACAGAGACATATCAATGATCAATATACTTTCGTCTAGTAGATTAAAAACCCTAGCCGAGTATTCAAAGAGGCATATTCTAAATATAAGGAAAGAAATCAAGAGGATTTGGAAAGTAGACAATAGAGGAGAGAGAATTACCTCTTCATTTGTGTAGGCAAGGTTGATCGTCAGGTAGATATTTTACATTTGTCAATTACAAGAGTAGTGGGCTAGGCAGTAGTTTGGAAGAGGCCTATTAGTGACCTTAAACAAAAGTTGGCAATTGTGATGGAATACACATTATTAGAGTCACATAGTGTAAGTGTAGCCTTTTCAAAATATAAATATAAGTCATAGAGTTAGGGTATGATTGGCAATTCTATTAAGTTGTGATTGCAATGCCTTACTAATGTAATGTGGAGCAATGTGTCATCTTATGGTCTTCTTATCATATCGTCTTGTTTCATGTCATATTCAAATAAAAAGTCATAGTTTCGAGGAAAAAACTATTTTAAGTGGGAAGGTAAAGGGTGGGTGTGTAGAAATGTGATACCCTAGGTTTCAAGCTACTAATTTAGGTTTCAGGTCAATGTTATCCAAATATGATTAAACTTAATGACGAGGTCACAAAAGTTAATTAAAGTGACTTTTTGAAGTTTGTATTGTAAAATAAAGCATATAAGTGAATTAATTTAAGTAATATTATGACATATTGCTGGAATCATTTTTTATAAAAAAAAAAAAGTAAATATGGAATTCCAGTATATAACGAAACATTTGAGAGGGACTAATTAATTACTAAGATCAATATTTCTTTATGGAAACATGATATTAAAACATATTGATGGGATGAATGAGCATTACAAATAACATTAATATAAACATCATGTTTATTTAATTAAAAATAGGTAAATCAACTTGTGATCTAATAATTAGTTAAATAATTTATAACAAATTTAAAGGGGAAATCATGGACAACTTATGGCCTGCTAGAGTGCAATTCCAAAATTGGTTCTGTGCATCATAAAGTAAAGGAATAACACAAGGCAACACTTACAAGTGGAGTTATTTTCATGGCAAACCTATAAAGTTCACAACCCTCAAAATCTTCATATTCAAGTTGAAGATAACAACATGTAAGTCTAATAAACTTAATTTTAGCATTAATTGGGAAAAGAACCAAGTAAATTCTTAGCTAATTATAAAAGAAAACGGCATAAATAGTTTATATAATCTAGCGTATGTTGGTTTAATATGTCAAGGTTGGTCTTTTATCAAACCACTTTGGCATATGAAGGTTAGTGGCCTAGGAGGTGTTTTCGACAAGAGAGTGGTTGAAGGTGATGGATCGAGTTACCAATGATGATAAGCCTTATTTTTAGTCTAACTTTGAATAATTTGTTAAAGTATTAAATGTACTTAGAGAATTGAGAAAATTTTGTATTTTGACCTTATTATGAATATAGTTTCATGTGAAACTTTTGTATGTTTGAAATTTGTATAATTTATATTAGGTCTTGAAGTAATTGTAATGTTTAGAATTGAATTCAAGTTAATTTTTGAAATCTTAGCTAATGTTGTTTTAACTTGATTTTTAGTGTAAAGACCCTTCATAATAGTGAATTTACACAACAAGAACCCTAATTATAGAATATATTTAATATTTGTTAAATTTAATTTTAATTTCTAACATGTTTAAAAGTAAACAACCTATAAGATATGCGAAGAAATTCTTACTAGATCTTATTTGAGATAAATTGTAAAGATTAAATATATTATAGGGAGCATTAGCTTTTGATCTTTTGTTCAAAATCAACTATTTGTATAGTTTAAGTTGAATTTTGGTAAGTTAAGGCTAAAATTGTAGTTTTAGTTAACGTACTTGCAAGGCTAATTTGGTACTTCTATCAACTGGTATCAAAAGTGTACGTATTAAGAAGTTCATAGTAATTTCCACAAGATTGTTGGATTAACTTCCTATTTGTTATGTATTTTAAGTAGTATTTAGCTCATTATTAACTAAACTAAGAGATTATGGTGGATTTTACAATATATGGGATAATTATACAATTTATTTTGTGATTTTGCTCATTGACACTTGTTGATCAATTAATCGTTGAAATCAAAAGGTGATTGTTATTTGATTTGAATTGTAATCTAAACTTATTTTGGGTTAAGTAAATGAGTATTAAAATTCGTAGGTGAACCAACATTATTTAAAAGAAAAATTGGTCACTTGCTTAGATGGATCAAATTCACATATTTTTAGAAAAAATGAGCAAAATAGTAGTGAGTTTACTAAAAACAAATAGAGACTAACTAAATTGTGACAAGTTGAAGTCAAGTTCATACAATGAAAAACAAAAGGTGTTATTTATATAAGGAATTTAGTAATTATGGTCTACTTGACTTATTAAGGTGTGATTAAGCTATTCTATGCTCAAGGATTAACTTGTTGGAACCACGTATAAGCTCGCTAGTGAAATTTTGATGCTCAAGTGAGTACACTTTTTTATTTAATTGTTGTGTTGCATTGGAACTAATAATGTAAACCACCCACTTGTTGACTAGTTTGATCTATATAATACTTTATTGTGATCATCGTAGAAGGATGTAGAATTAAATATGGAGTTGTTGATGGGAGTTGGTGTTCCTTTAGTTAAGATTATGGGATGTCCTAATTAGTTTCTAAATGTGGATTTACCAATAAATGATTTATTTGACTCTAATGGTTGAACTACATATACGTAGCTTGTTTATTAAGATTGAACAAGCTGATTGAATTGTTCTTATGGATCGATTGTTTGAAAAAGTTGATGGTTGAATTGTCATTTAACACAATTGTTCAATGAATGAACATCAGTTATAGTGCAATGTGTATATTTCCTATACGTAAGGACTAGCATTTACATTTCACATACACATTAATTCACTAACTTTAAGTTCAGTGATTGCTTTTAAGTGCTAACATGAAGTTACTTAAATTAAACAAGTCATGTTAATAACTTAGTAAGTTTGTGGTATAACCTTAAGTCTACCTAGTTAGTTTGTGGTAAGGATGACAAATCGAAATGGACCGTTGACCATTTATCATCGATACTAACCTACCGATAATGGTCCATCAAGATCATTTATGGCTGGTGAAAGATAATGAAAAGAGTAAAGTATTGATCCTTGATTTATAAAGGCTTAAGTATTTGGTTTGAGAGACAACAATTAAGATTGAAAGAGTTAGTCAAGTGTGTCTTAGAGCTAGAGTCAAGGTGGAATGATATTGAGGCATTATAGGCTATGTGAAAGTTTAGTAAGATTTTTTCAGTCTAAGTAACCAAGTAAGCAACATTAATGCATTAACTGCACTTACACATCATTTCCATTACTTTGTTTATCATTTAGATATAATCTCCGTAGATATGATATAAACCTAATACAAGTAGATCTAATGATTTCTTTTGATGTTGTAGAGTTAAGAAGGTAGGAAGTTATCTGAAGCATTCAAGATACCCGTAATATAAGTTATCTTTGCAAGAAATTTCATGCCACAAGTGTCAATATGCTTTTAGGTGAATATTAAGCTTACTTATAGGTAGAGGGCTTTGTAAGCGCCTTTAGCATTATTAATCATAGGAAGTATTTTGATTGAAGTTGTTACTGATTAATTTTTAAAAAAAGTTCAGGTTAAAATATTGCTCTAACCTTATCTTTACTTTAGCAATGGTATAATGACTCACCTTTTAGGTACAAAATTTGAATATTACAGGTCATTAAATAAGTAAAGCAAATACCTGAAAGGCAAGGTGTTACATATAATAACATACTAATAAATAAAAGAAATCTTAATGACTCCACAGTGGAAATAATGCTTATAGAGCTAACTGTCTTAAACTTTAGAACTTTTTGAAGACAATTCCTTAAAATTTTATATCATCTTAATTTTGCTAGTCAATTTGTTTCTTGTTGTAGAGTTCTAAAATCTATAAATGCTCATGAGGACATGAAAAAAATCTACCACGTTGAAAGCATATTGAGAAAAGTCAAAATATGGATGTGGTGAAAGATAACCTAAGAATGGGTCACAAGAAGTTTCTAAGGAGCTTTTGCGTTTCAGGTAGCTAGTACAATCTTCTATGGCAAACGATAAAAGAAATAATTATGAAATTGGTACAACCTATATGGTGGAGAACAATATATGTAGGCATTTTCCTAGGAGGCTTTTATATTTAAAGGAGCCAACGTTACTTCCCATAATACAAGATATGGTAAATAATTATGAATGTAGGTGTAAATTATGCAAGCCCTAAGATTAGTAGATTGTTGAGAGAGGTATGTGTGGATAGGGAGTGCAAAGCTATGGTTTCCTAAGATAGGACGTTCAAGGTTAGCTTATCTTAGCTATTCCTATATCATAGTACTTAAAATCAATTACTTTCTTGAGTTTATAAATAAGGAGTAGATGAGCAATGTATTTCTAAAGCAGATTATTCTATAGAGTTGCAGTCAATAGTTATGATAATAACAATGATGTTTGGCACGTTTTCATTGGTATGGCAATTTGTCATATGTCCTTTCTCACAAATGAGACCACATAAGCCATATTACTCCATAATATACTTAAATGTTGTAAAGTCTACAAATTTAGTAAATATCTAAACAAAATTTCCTTGAATAATAAGCATATGGCTTGATAAGCATTTAACTAAACAAGTTAGATATACACATGTAAATGTACATATCATTATCTAGAAAAACTATAAATTAATAAATACGTATAACACCACTTAATAGTAGCACATTTCATCTCATTCATTATTATTATATATTGATATCCAAAGATTGTTGCTTTTTTTTTTTTGGTTTCTCAATCTAATTTAGCCATTAATGATTAGTCCATGCCTTCTGATACTATTTGAAATCATATAATAGGTAGCTTGATATGAATCATTGACCTAGCAGTATGGATATGATTACTAGAGTTAAAGCTCAGGGATCAACCAACATAAATCAAAGTTAACTCTACAACTAAAAAGACCAAGCTTTTTGGATGTGATATACATCTAATATTATACCATTAAGAAGTATAAGCATGTTAGTGTAAATCTAAGGCAAGAACCTTAAAGTAAATATTCTACTGTCAAAGTGTATTAAAGGTGCTTCCCTCAAACGCCAATCCTTGAAACATTTGAAGAAAGTACCACAAAAGGGCTTGATTGTGCATTAAGATCCCATCTTTCAAATAGACCAACAGGCTACTCAAATGAAGTGGCTGATATGCCATAAATCCAAAGTCAAGGTTAAGGAACAATTTTTGATAACACGATAATAATTCATTTTATATAAGTTACTGATTTTAGAGATTAAATGGGAATAAAAGATGATATTTTGGAATTTTAGGATTTACATTAGTAAATAAAATTGGATATAAATACAATTGACAATAACTATTTCCACTAATATCAAATATGACATCTTTTGTAGTTAAAGTCATAATTGATATGACTTACAATCATAAAGCTAATTATGATTACTACAAAGAAATGAGATAAGTCAACTACTATACCATCATCATTATACTAACATGATCATAGTTAATACCATTGTCGCTATTACTACTAACCATCACCAAGGCCACCACTAATAATATCTCACCACCTATTTTTGCTATGCTACTACCATTACATTAACACTATCGAGCCTGGTTTTTTCCGGTTTTTATAAATTAGCCTTCTTTAAACCGATCAATATTAAACCCTATCCGTTTAAAACTATCACTCAACAAGGGTTTAAAGAAAACCAATTTTTTTAACTTTGAAAGCATTTTTAGAGTGGCTACCCGACCGTAGTTAGGAAAGAGAGTTATGATATAACCAATTTAGTGGATTGGCTATAACTTAGCTACCGGTCTATCGAAAAATATGTCTGAGGAGTTAGGATTTTTAAACCCTTTACGAGTGCCATTGACTTTCCAATTTTGAATCTAATCCCTTTAAATCACCTTTCAATAATTATCCTAGAAAAATGAAATTTAATCATCGATTAACAAATTTGAACAATTTAAATTAAAGTGGAAAAATAATTTTTTTCATTTTTTACCATCTCCATGTAGGTGCATACGTACCCATTATTTAGAATCAAATGTATGTAATTCTTTTTTTGTAAAATTTTGGTGTGTTGAATTTGTTTTAATTTTGAAAATATATTGGATTTACATTTTTAACCCAATTTGATTTATTTAAGGAAATTTCTAAAAAAAGTCCTAAATTGGGAATTTTACTTTTTGGCAAAATCTTAAAAGGCTCTAGTTTTGAAAAAAAAAATTGTATATTTTTATTTAGAAAATCGGCTTTTTAAGAGGTAAAATGGTTTTTATTCACTAACCTATTTTTACCTTATTTTTATTATTATTGCTATTATTCATCATTATTTCTTCCAATTTAAATCTCAACCGAAAAAAAAAAAAAAGATAGATTTGAGCTTTTCTCTTTTTCACTTTCCCCTTTTTTCTTTTATTTTTCTTTTCTTTTTTTATTTTATTTATTACTACATTTACATGGGTGACAAATTAAATAAAATAAATAATAAATTAAATTAAATAAAAAAAATGTAGACTAGTCGGCTCAAGTTGTACAATAAAGAAGGCAATAGTGGCGATTGAGGGACAATTCAACTTGATTTTGGCCACCAATTGAAGCGAGAAAAGTGTTTTTTGTAGGTTTCAGATTTTGAATATGGTAGTAGACTTGATGCCACAAGCTACGATAGTGGTTTGGTGGTCGTTCATGCTCAGTCACCAATGGTGATGGTTGCTTCCTTTGATTGATGGATGCTGGAGACATGAAGGTAGTGTATCTAGGGGTTTTAAAGGGTGGCCAGCACAATGGAGTAGATGAATTGCTTCGAGTCTAGCCTAATTGATGAGAATTTTAGAGAGAGAAATGATTCGAGCTAAAGAGAGAAAGCTTCAATTTTTGCTTATCTAAAGTGTTTTGAAGCTTTGTTATATATTCTTGAGTGTTTCTCGACTCTTATTTATATTAAACAAAGCTTGAACGAGCTTGGAAAGCTCATTAATGGAGAAATTGGCCACGAATGGGGATACTGGACTTTTAGTTTTTTTTTTTTTTCATTTTTGGAGCCAATTTAATGTCAAATTTTGACTAAATTTGGATAGTCTCAATTCAAAGTATGCCAAGTGTACTATATGATTTTGCCATTAATTCGATGAAATCATGCAGTATATAAGTTAAAAAATGACCCTAAACTAAGCACATGAGAAATGGAAAAACATTGGAATTTTGGAAAAAACATAGAAGAAGAAGATCTAAGCAATGCAAGTCATGCCTAACGTGCCCTCCAAATTTGCCATGCTGAATTTTATATAGGGCCATGGGCCTTGTTCGACAAGTATATGGACTAAGTTTTAAACTTGGTCTGATCCTCTCCTTCTTTTTTTTTTTTAAATAAAAATAACTAACTAAACAATAAATAAATAAAAAACAAAAAGCAAGAATCCTAATTCTCCTTATTTCTCTAAATTCCCTTGTTTTGCTTTTTTTTTTTTTTAATTTTTTTGAATTTCTAATTTTTTGCATTTTTCTCTAAGTTTTTACTTGTTTTGTATTTTTTGTTTAAACTTTTCATTATTATTATTATTATTGTGATCATTTGGTAAATTTCCTATCTTTTTGTATGTTTTCTCTTTTTTGTATTTCTACTAAGTTCCTTATTTTTAGGTTTTTCCTAAATTTTCTATTTTTAAAATATTTTTCTAGATTTCTTATTTTTTGGTTTTTCCTACCTTAAGACCCTTTATCATATCTTAAAAAATTTTAACAAAAAAAAGGAGGCAAAAATGGGGTATCTGTAGCTGTCTCTCTTTGTGGTAAAGTTTAAGCGAAACTTTACCACAAAGATAAATTATATACTATTTTTGCCCTAAGGATGACTTTTATCCTAGGAAACGTTACAACTAGTTAGCCATCCCAAGTTTAGTTTACTAGGGATTTGTTGAAGGGTGAAAGAGAGAGGAAGCGCTCTAAAAGCTAGCTGAGTGAGTTTAAAAAGCTCTAGTACCTTAGGAGCTGGCTAAGAAGATCAATTTGAAAACTAGTCATGCCCTTCAGAGTTAACTAACTTAGGTGAGAGTGTTTCTAGGGGACTAGCAACCTTTATCTAGAATTGATTTTGAAAACCTAGTCGTACTCTTCTGAGCTCACTAACGTAGATAGGAGCATCTCTTAGGGACAAGCAACCTTACATTGGAATCGATTTAGAAAACTTAGCTGTGCTCTTCTGAGCTCACTAACCTAAGTGGGAGCATCTCTTGGAAATTAGCAATCTTAAATTGCAATCGATTTAGAAAACTTGGCCGTGCTCTTTTGAGCTCACTGACCTAGGAGAGAGTGTCTCTCGAGGACTAGTAACCCTAAATTAAAATCAATTTAGAAAACCTAGTTGTGCTCTTCTAAGCTCACTTACCTAGGCAAGAGCATCTCTAGGGGACTAACAGCCCTAAATTGGAATTGATTTAGAAAATTTGATCGTACTCTTCTAAGCTTACTAACCTAAGTTGGAGCGTCTCTCGAGGACTAGCAACCTTAAATTGAAATCGATTTAGAAAACCTGGTCGTGCTCTTATGAGCTCATTAACTTAGGTAGGAGCGTCTCTTAGGGATTAATAACCTTAAATTTGAATCAATTTAAAAAACTTGATCGTGTTCTTCTAAGATCACTAACTAGGGCAAAAGCATCTCTCGAGGACTAGCAACCCTAAATTGACTTTAGAAAAAGCGCCCTTATAAGCTTGCTAAAAGGAATCGATGAAGGGAAGCACCCTATGGGCTCGCTTAAGAAAAATTGGTAAAAGAAAGCGCCTAATGGGCTCGCTAAGAGGAATTAATGAAGAGAAGCACCCCATGGGCTTGCTACAAGGAATTCATGAAGAGAAATGCCTTATAGGCTGACTACAACAAATTAGTGAAGAGAAGTGTCCTTTGGGCTCGCTAAAAGGAATTGATGAAGGGAAGCACCCTATGGGCTCGCTTGAGAGATATTAGTAAAAGAAAGCACCTAATGGGCTCACTAAGAGGAATTAATGAAGAGAAACGCCTTGTGAGCTCACTACAAGAATATTAGATTGAGTCAAGATAGCTCCTTCGAGAGCTAGCTAAGAGAAAACGAATTGATTTATGATAGTGTCTTCAAGGGCTGGCTAAGCAGCGAAAGATAATGCAGAAATTGAGTGCTTTATGGGTTAGCTCAAAAGACTATTAAGGGAAGGGGTTGTAAAAATATTGGTCATATATTCTAAATGCGAATGCAATGTTCAAAAACCAATATGTTAACATCGTATGGAAGTACTTACCTGATTTTGCCTAGTACCCAAATTGTTAAACCTTTTCTTGAAAAGTATCAGTAAAACCAACTAACTCATTCTTGGATCCTTCATTATCAACCCAACTTATCTTAATACAGAGCCTCTGAGACTTTGCAGGCTCTTTTAGAGTGCCACCTACTATTTTTGTCTTTCTAAAACTTTTATGAATTCCTAACTAATAATTGTCTATCGTGAGGTGATTGCTTATTTGGATTTCACATTTCCCTAAAAAATAGACAATAAAAACTCCTCGTTGGGGGGCAGGAGGGGGGGAGGGGGTGGAGAGTAGGAGAGGGAGGGATTAATCCATAATAAAGTATTTTAAAGTGTTTTGTCAATTACCAATGTTCTATATCTCACTTTTCAACTTCTCTCGTTTTTTCAGTGTATGGGTTCTAAATGAGGTAAGGGAGCTGGACCGTTAATGGGGAGAGTGATGATTCCAATGTCAACAACTGCCAAGGATACCAACTTTGCTTGTGGAGAATGAAAATGAAACTACACTAACATTTAAAATGACTAGCATTTTCGTGTTCTGAGTAAATTTTCCATTGACTTCTCATGGGTAGTACAACTTTACAGCGTCAACATTTACAAGGTCTCTCAATTCTAAACTATCCATTTGAGACAAAATTAAAGCCCCTCCTGGTAATACCCACTTCACAACATAAGGGCCTCCATAATTGGGAGCAAATTTTCCTTTGGAGTCTTGTGCATAAGGTAGAGCCTTTCTCAACACCATATCACCTTCTTTAAAGTTCTGGGATCATACTCTTTTGTTGAAGGCTCGAGCCATTCTTTGTTAGTAACATTAATTATGACATAGGACTATTAATCTTCTTTCAACAATCAGATTTAGCTGCTCAACGCATTTCTTTATCCAATCAATTTCATTCAACTAGGTCTCTGATAGTACTCTAAGAATGGGATCTCAACCTCTACTAGTAACATCGCTTCAGTGCTATATACCAAAGAGTATGGTGTTACCCCAATTGATGTTCTAATGGAAGTTTAATAGGCCATGAGTGCGAATGGCAACATCTCTTACTAGTCCTCATACTTCTTTTATCAACACCTCGGCCTCCTTGTCATCTACATAACTTAAAAGTATGCCATCAAAAGATCACCGGTACAAAGTGGACTTGCTTACTAAGAATTAAGTAGTTAGTCTCCTAATCATCCTTCTATCCTTTTTCTCAACCTCTTTAGAGTATGTGTCTTGTTGTAGAAACATTTTAATATCATAGTACTACGGCTTTTTGCCATTCATACCTTCAATTGCCATACAGAAGGTAAGCTTGTCTTCAATTTCAATAGTGAGGGGTTGAATCTCGACTCCACTAGATATTTGAATCATAGATGCTAAAGTGGCTAGTGCATCAATAAATTGATTCCAAGTCCTCAGTACATGATTAAAAGTGTTTTCTTTGAATTTCTCCATCAATTCAGTCAAATGTTAGTGATAAGGTACTAGTTTAGGATTTTTCATCTTGTATTCTCCCTAAGCTTGGCTAATAATAAGTGAAAAGTCCCCATACACTTCTAATTCTTGAATATATTTATTTAGGGCCATTTTGAGTCTCATGATATATGCTTCGTATTCAGTGATATTATTGGTGTATGGGAAAACAAGCCTTATAGCCACAGGGTATTATGTACCTTTAAGGGATATCAATATTGCCTCAATTCCATACCCAGACACGTTAGCTAACCCATCAAAGAACATCTTCCATTTTGGAGGTTCATCATTGATAAAGGCATATTTTACTCTCGTTTTAATGTGTGAATTATGTAGAATTATTATTGATTTTATAGAAATCATTAAGAAATGGTACTTAAGCATTATCATTTAGATATTTCAGGTCTTGGAGGATTCAGAGTGGAAATACGATCTATTTAGAGGAGTTTTACACAATCAAAAGCCCGAATCGATCTACGACACTTTGGAATTGGAGGTAGCTAGCCTTAGGCCAACCTACACTCTACATCAATGGCTTTAGAGTTGTACACCTCCAACTTTGACTTGTACACCGCTAGCCTTCAATGAAAAAGATCTATTCGATGGACTACCTTAGTTTTCTCTATAAATAGACATGTGATTGATATTTTAGACAAACTTTTTCATCTTCTTTAGAATTAGAGGGTATTAGAAGCAGTTATGAGTTATTTTTGAAGAGTTTTTCTTTTGAAATTCGTGATCATTGAGAAGACTTTGCTTTTGCTGTAGAGATCATCCTTGGAGTTGCAATTGAAGTTTTAATTCATCATAATTATAAAATTGGTGATTTCTATCCTATTTTTATTTATGCAATTTTATGATTTGTTCTTATTGCTAATCATAAACTTTTTTGCAAATTCTATTGTTATCTATGCTTTTATTTTAATTTCCAAGGCTGGCTGAGTTTTAATTATGAGAATTTGATGAAACCCTAGATAGTCGAGATAATGATTGTAGTCATGTTATAGGGTTAATAGATGTATAGTTGATTTATGATTGCAATTTCTATAATTTCAATTATAATTATCTATTGATTATAATTGTTAGAAACACTATTGATAAGGGAGTTGATATAGGGTTTGTTAAAAATTCTTGATTAAACTGATTAGCTAATGTGAGAGCGGTGTTAATTAGATTAATTAGAAATTATCCAAGGATTAATGCAATGTCTCAAGTTAATTATTTGTTAAGATGTTGGGGATAATTGATTTAGAGCATTAGTCGATCATAGCATTGAGAGATATATGATTGTTGTTGATAGGAATTTTTGGAGAATGATTGTATGGGCTTATATTAGTGGGCCCAATATTTAAGCTCAGTCCAACAACCCAATCTAGGGATAATCTCCATTGACTCATTATAAATAGTAGGCATAACCCCAAGGTAAGGGGACCCCCTCTTCCATTCTCTCATTTTTTCCTAACAACTTAACGTTTCTCTCCACATGACAAAAGGATTTATTTAGGCATTGGAGTGGCCACGCCAAAACACCTTCTAGTACCCTCTGAAGCCTTTTTCATGTTTTGTAGGTGTTTACACACTAGGATGAAAATCAACCATCAACGATTGGCGCTATCTATAGGAACATATAATTATTACTACGATTCCTGGTGTTATGGAAGAAGGGAAAAAATCTAATAGGACTTTCATCCCTCCGAATGAATTTATTAGCATCTAATTCACATACATAGGCCATATACCGATCATCCCCTAATAATTTTGAATTAGATTTCTCTACCGGATCGAAATACATTTCTTGGATGAGTGAGACAAGAAACATAGAAGCATGATGCCTTTCCTTTGGCACATAATGGTTTTCTTCATATATAGTGTAATTTTCTTCAAGTGCGGGATGGTTTTCTTCACCTACGCAACGGTTTTCTTCTTGCGTGTAGCAGTTTTCTTTTTGCTTGTGGTGGTTTTCTTCTTGCCAAAGTAACCCCATTATGGCCAATTTATAACCGTTGGTGACGACAATGTCCATGCTAGATTAGACCCACACGACAAGGCATGCTGGATTTCAACATCTAGGCTCAAACGACAAGTCCTTGAGGCATCCTTCCTTTCAAGGGTTCATGAAAATCCAAGCAGCTACTCATCCCATTGATAGTAGACATAAGTTGAGCCAAATAGTATGTGCCAAATGAAAGTCTACCAATCTATCAACTTAAGAAATTACAATACCAAGTGCCAAGTTAAGAAAAGCTATGCCAAGCATCCCGCAAAGGTCGAAGTGAGAGCTTTTTTGTATTTACAAGCAGCAACTTGCAAGGCTTTGGTAGCTTACGATGCAAGGAATAGAGCTTAGAGGGTAGCTTAAACATTCAAAATTGTTGAGTAGCTGTCCCCAGGCAATTGATGCCGAGTTATCTCTATTGGCCTACAATAGTAGTCGAGTTAGCTATTTATTGTGTCGAACAGTTATAGCAAAGTGCAATTTATTGGCACTAATGCCGAACCACTGTTGTCCGAACTATTCAAGGAAGCCATATAATTTGTCAGCTGAACACTTAAATGACTAAGTTGCTATTTTGTTTTGGCCAATCAATGAGCTAAGCATAGGCGAGAAGCCAAGATGCCGAGTTCTATGTTGATGCAATTACCTGGCCGAGCTGCATCCTAACAATGCCAATCTCCGATTTGCTTTTCCCATGCTTGTCATGCTATTTTGAGTATAACCATAGCTTGCTAAAAGGTATTACAAAGCAGCAACTACCTTCTCAAAAGTTCTTGCTAAATAATTATGATGCCCGGTTCCTGAGTTACGCAACTGAGCTTTAGCAAGCCAAAGTTTGAGCATCACTCTAGATGTTAAGCCAATGGGTGAGTTGTTTATTAGTGAAGTAGAAAGCTATGCCAAATTATCATTCGTTGAGTTGCCGACCATGCCGGAAAGCCGAGAAGTCGGGCTTCTCTATTAGCTTGTACCATGTCCGAAAAGCCGAGCATGTCCAAGTTACCCCAAGGTGCCGAGAAGTTCCAAATTTCGAGTAGTCCCTTATGACTGAGTAACCTCGGTGGAGCTTCAAGTCACATCGAGCGTATTAAGAAATTGTTGCCAACATGCCTAAATGACGAGAAGCCGAGCCTTCGACTCATTAAGTCACTGAGCTATTAATGCCAAAAAGCTGAGTTACCGAGAATTTTAGCCGAGTAACTCTACCGAGTCATTCATCTAAAGCCAACCAAGTAATACTCAAACACGAGCCTAAACTTCAAGCTCCTTTTGACTAGAGTTTGCTTTCTTGATTAGCCACAAATCGGGAACTCTAATACAATAAAAGTTGCTTTAGGTAACTCAACTACGGCCAACACCGATCAAGGTTACAGCACCTGATCGATATATCTGATCCGCGTCTAAATTTCATGGAAAATTGAATTCCAACATTGGGCTCGCAGTGCACCCATCATGCTCGCAGCAACTCACTTCGCCAAGTTGTGATCAAATCTATGCCGAACTTTGAATCCGCACGCACTCTTAAACATCAGCTACCGAGCTTATCTACACGGATGCATATTGATGAGAAACTATGAGTATTGATTTAGAATTCAAGCCCATGCTGCCATGGTTAAACCCTAAGCTATAAGTTGAACCCAAGTTGTTCAACTAAACATGTTGACCTGAGTTGTTCCACGGCCTATTTCTACTTATCTAAGCTTCTCAACTTCTAAGTTTAGCACATATACAACCATTAATCAGTAATTTAAAGCCAACAATTCAGGCTCAAACAATTCTATAGGAATTGCATTTGAAGAAGCCGATATTAAGCACAAATGTGAATATACACATTTGAAAGCTGAATCATTTGCAGTCCATAAGTCCATCATATGGGTTTTCGTATCCATCATGCAAGCATATATCTCATGTTGCACTTTATATTGTGATATTGATGATATTCACATTTAATTTTTGGTTTCTATACCAAGTTATATCTTTTTACATTTATGACACTTTATTAACTCTTAGCAAGCATACTTCAACCTCCTTTTAGGATGAATGCAAGAACTAAAAAAAAGATTGGGGATAAGGAAGCCCCTCCACTTTAAGCTCATGCAAACATAATCCACTAATGAGCAACTCTCAATAGCTTTAAGTCCTACACACTATAGACAATGAGCTAGTATAAACTCACATGCTCTATCTAATAAATAGACAACGAGCCACTTGAAAACCCTCATTCGTCAAATGGTCGCGGGTTAACACTTAAATCTAACGTTTGGCACTAAAGTCCTATATATTAATGGACTAGAAGCTAACTAGCCTATCTTTCGGCTTTACTTAGCACAGGTCATGTCAAACTAAGACAACCTACATACTTCCACAACCTCTTTAGGTGCATTGGTCTCCTTAGGCCTTCACCTCTTCAAGCGTTCTAACCTCTTTAAGCCTTCACCTCTTTAGGTGCTCTAGCCTCTTCAGGCATTCCAGCCACGTTAAGCGCTCTCACCTCTTTAGACCTTTACCTCTTTAGGCGCTTCAACCTCTTTAGGTGCTTCAGCTTCTTCAGGCGCCCTCGCCTCTTCAAGCCTTCACTTCTTTAAGTGCTCTTGCCTCTTTAGGCCTTCGCCTCATTAGGCACTCCAACCTCTTCAGATGCTCTCGCCTCTTTAGGCCTTCACTTCTTCAAGCGCTCTTACATCTTTAAGCTCTCATCTCTTCAAGCGCTCCGACCTCTTCAGGCGCTCTAGCCTCTTTAGGTGCTTTGGCCTCTTCAGGCCTTCACCTCTTCAAGCACTCTTACCTCTTTAGGTGCTCCTGCCTCTTCAAGCCTTTACTTCTTCAAGCACTTTAGCCTCTTTAGGCTAGGATTACAAACCTTTCTAGAAATTCCACCAAATCAACCTCCTTAAATAGTCTCTTTTCTAACTTTGTCACCAAAGAGAGTGGGGGGCAAGTGTTGATAGAGAATGATTGTATGGGCTTATATTAGTAGGCCCAATATTTAAGCCCGATCTAACAACCCAATCCAAGTACAATCTCCATTAACTCATTATAAATACTAAGCATAACCCCTAGGTAAGGGGACCCCCTCTTCCATTCTCTCATTTTTTTCCTAACAACTTGACATTCCTCTCTATTATTAATTGGAGATACGAGAGCTGACTAATTAATTAAAGGTTTAATTCCTTAATTTTAAGGCATGATAATTTCACTTGAATGACCGTGTAGTTATTAATCTATATAACATGATGACAATTTGATTTACACAACTAAGGTAGATTCTGTTTTTCCCACATTCTCAATTGAGTGCTTCGTTTTAGATATAGTATCATAATTTTCTTTTTGATAGTTTTAGGGTAATTATTAAATTAGTTAATTCATAATTCAATTTTAATTGCCTAAATATTGTTAAGAGCTATCATAAGTTTAGTAATTTTATAGTCCTTGAGTGATCGACGGCCTTACTCACTTTTTATTACTTGATTCCGACCCAGTGTACTTGCTAGATTATTCGCGATATTTTTATATATATAGTTTAAGTGGAGCAATCATCTTCTCCTTTATTAGAACTTCCTTCAACCGCTAAGATGTTTTCATCAGGGAAATTGACCTATACCTCTTGAGGGGTATTATTAGAGAGATTCTCTACTAACTGATCTACTAGAGCTTACCTCTTGATTAAATTCTAGTTCACATACATAATGTTAAACTCTGATAGTAACATTTACCGTTTTGAGATTCTACTAATTAGGGTCGGTTTGTCTGCCAAATACTTCAAGGGATCATACTGAGTTAACAATTCAACCTAGTAGTAGAGTGTATATTGACTAAGTCACTACATTACCCAGACCAAAGCATAGTAGGTTCTTTCAACTTCTGAATATTTTTATTCCCCTTTAGTAAATTTCTTGCTTAAGTAATATATAGCCTGTTCTTTTCCTCCCTCGTCCTTCTGGCCGAGCATATACCCCATGGATTCTGGTAATATTGTCAAGTATAGAAATAAGGCTTCCCAAGCTTAGGAGGTACTAAAATTGGAGGGTTCATGAGATACTCTTTGATCATTGTGAAGGCCTGCTCACATTCTTCATCTTAGTTGATCTTGGTGTTCTTTTTCAATAACTTAAACAAGGGACAGCATTTATCTGTAAGTTGAGATATGAACCAAGCTATGTAATTTAAATGGCCTAATAGGCCTTTGATTTCTTTAAGTGTGCATGGAGGGGGTAAGTTGACTATTGCTTTGACTTTATTAAGGTCCACTTCAGTGCCCCTTTAACTAATTATGAAACCCAATAATTTCCCTAAAGTCATTCTGAAGGTACATTTCTCTAGGTTGAGCTTCAATTAGAATTTTCTCAACATATCAAACAATCTCCTTAGATTATCTACATGATTTTCTCCTTCCTTAGACTTTACAATCATATCATCAACATATACTTCAACATCTCATCAACATATACTTTAACATCTTTGTGCATCATGTTGTGAAAGATTGCTACCATGGGCCTTTGATAAGTTGCCCCAGCATTTTTTAGTTCAAAAGGCATTACTTTATAGCAAAATGTGCCCCAAGTTGTAATAAATGTTTTCTTGGCTTTATCTTCTTCGAACATTCAAATTTGAATATATTTGAAGAATCCATCTATGAATGAGAAAAGATGGTTTCCAACTATATTATCAACTAAGACGTCAATATGGGCCAAAGGGAAATTATCTTTAGGGGTTGCTTGGTTGAAGTCTCGAAAATTCATATACACTCCGGCTGTTCCATTCTTCTTCATTACTAGCACAATGTTAGCTACCCACTCAAGATAATCAAATACTTTGATGAAACCAACCTCTAGTAACTTTTTGACTTCTTCCTTAATTTTCAACAAGATATCTAGTCAAAATCTCCTTAGCTTCTACTTCTTGGATTTGACATCTTCTCTTATGGGTAAGCGGTGGACCACAATTGATGGATCTAATCCAGGCATATCTTCATAAGACCATGCAAATACATCTTGGTATTTAGATAGTAATGTAGTCATTTCTACCTTATGTTTCAAATTGCCTCTAATTTTCAATATTTTGGGGTTGTCATCATTCCCAACATTTACTATCTCAGTTAGCTTGTTAATGGAAATTCTACTCATTTCATGTCTTTGCCAACTTTCTTGCACATTACTATGGTTATTAACATCACTCCTAATGACTAACCCAGTAGGGCTGGAAGTGATATTAATATTTTCATCACCTATTTATACAACGTATCCATGGCCTTTATTTGAACCATTAAATCTGGGAAAAAAGTATGTAAAGGAAGAGTATGAATAAGGAAGGTGTGAAGAGAAAGAAGATTGATTCTTATTTTGTTAGAACAAATTCTTTCGAGTACAATATTGTAGAAAAAAGATAATTATTACAAAACTCTATAAAATACTAAATTGTGATTCATCCTTTACCCTAGAGAACACTTATTGTTATTCATAGGGATGGAGAACCAATTATTCAGGTGATGGGATTTGTAGGATGGGCCAGTTGTTTTATTCCTATTGAAAGCGTCCTCTTTGGCGGACCTTGAAGTCTGGACATTAACCTAGATTAAAGTTTCTGACGACGGTGAGAAGGTCATTAGGGCGTGATATAGTTTTTCACTTCTTTTACCCTTTACTTGCATATTCCGTAACTCACCCACTAGAGTTGGGATATAACCTAGCCCATAGGTACCAACCTGGCCTTCTTTAAACTTTAACCTATTGTCTTTCTTTTGATCAGTAATCATACATACCTCTTCAAACATTTAGAGCCCAAAGTCCTCTTACTCCTCAGTACCAATATAGGGTATGTTTGTTTCCTTATATATTTCGCAATCCTGGTCACCCATAATCATTATGACCTAGCCATTTGAGATGAACTTAACCTTTTGATGTAGTCTTGAAGGTATGGCCCCTACTGAATGTATCCATAGTCTTCCTAATAACAGGTTGAAGGCCCTTGAGATGTCTAGGACTTGGAATCAAATGTTGAAAGTCTATAGGCCAACGTTAACCAGTAAGTTGATCTCCCCTATAATTTCTCTTCTAGATTTATCAAAAGTCCTAACTGTTGTTGAACTTAGCTTAATTGCAATCCTATTAATGCCCAATAGATCCAAGATGGCAAGAAGGAAGACATTTAATGATGATCTGTTGTCAATGAGAACTCTTACTATAATAATTTTGTTTACGCTCACTATTGTAGAGAGAGGCTTGGTATGTTGGTTACCTTCTTTGCCCAGTTCCTCGATGGAGAAAGAAATCTAATCCATAGTAAGGATAGAGTTGGTGATAGACCCTATTCTTTTAGCTGCTATTTCGTAAGGGACTTTGACTTCCCTTAATGTTCTAAATAAAGCTTCCCAATGTGGTTTCGATGCCATCAATAAGCTCATAAGAGGTATTTGTGTAAGAGTCTTAGTAAGCTAATCAATTATTTTATACTCATTAGACTTGATTATTTTGGTGAAGGTAGATAATCCTTCTTCATATTCAGTTGATTCATTGTTTGGCCTTTCCAGTACAATTTTCTTTTTCAAGTCTTCCTTTGGGTCATAAATTCTACTAGAGCAGGTAATCCCTCCTACAAGTGAGCTTAATTGCCCCTAATTTACTCCCTGGTAGTTGAGATAGGCGATTTTATAATTTTCAAGGGCTAAAGGCACATAGAAGGTGTACCTTTTGGTCTGTAGAATTTGCTTCCCCTCTTGTTTGTAAAATCTATAAACCTTGGGCTCTCAATTGGAACCAATCATGTTGATGGCAGGATCTAAGTCGTCAAATATCTTATTGATAATAGCCTATGGTTAGGCAAGGGGTTGTTATTGACATTTGGAATTAGAGCCTCTACAAAGTCTAGTTAGACTATGCCTTCATCAATTAAATCTTGAATTTTATTTCTTAACCTCCAACATGAGTCCATTGAATGACCCACTTACCAAGATGATATTGACACCTTACATTAAGATAAAAAAATATTGGCCTGTACCTTTCATCAGGAACCTCAAAATGGAGTAGATTATTCTTTCTTAGTTTTTTGCAAAATTAGTGCTTACGCTCTTAATTATTTATGCAAGTGGATGTAATGCATGACCGATTATTAAGAGTCAAATAGTTATTAAGTCAAGTTTATAAATGATTGAGCAATATATGATAGATACTCCAAAATCCTATCAATTAACTAATGTA
The DNA here is from genome assembly GCA_024138015.1 of Lumnitzera littorea. Classification (NCBI taxonomy): domain Eukaryota; kingdom Viridiplantae; phylum Streptophyta; class Magnoliopsida; order Myrtales; family Combretaceae; genus Lumnitzera; species Lumnitzera littorea. Next base: position 82,101,834 of record JAMXBB010000007.1, read on the forward strand.
GTGATCAATAAATTTTTAAATACCTTATCGTGTTTTACAAAGCAATAGCAACCAAGAACAAGCACATGCATGTTCCCCATAATTCTCCCAAGCACATCAATTTTCTTTCATTATCTAAGTTTTAGTCCTCTACACTATAAGCAAAAGCAAGGTAAGCTAAGGGTAGGAATACTCATTCGGCCGTCATATACAAATCCTAGTAATCCTTAGTAGTATCGACATCCATGTCTAAGTCATCTGAAGAGTATAATTATAGTAAGTAATAGATATTTCTTTACTAGGGTTCTAGCTTAATATATGACTCGGTTTTTCCTTATTTTTGTACTTTTGCCATATCTTCTTCGTTTTAAGTCCAATTCTCACATTCTTATAGTCTATTTCCATCATTTTTTTTAGTGTTCTATCACATGGTAGGATCAATTTGAGGAGTTTGGACTAACTAAGTTCCATTTTAGTCAAACAATTTCATTAAGCAAAGGTCTTAGTTTGACCATAAGGTTTGAGTCTAGTTTAGGCTTTAGGCTTAATTTTGGGTATCGGACCTTATATTGGGACTTTTAGGCTTTTATTTAAGTATTTTAAGATAAATTTATAGCTTGTTTCCTAAATTTTTTAAGTAGGCTTTAAATTTATTCTAATGGGCCTAAAAAAGACATTTTTACTAGCTTTAGATCTTATTTTACTAAGGGGCCTATTAGGGTGATTTTAATGGGCTTGTGAACTTAATGAGCCTTTAATATATTATATCTATAAGCCTATTAATTTAGTTGTTAGATTTGGTCCTATAGCATTAGGCCTTCTTTTTGGTCCTTTTAGGGAGTTTTGGGTCTATTTCACATCTCCAGGCCTTCAACTCGATTCTATTTATTATTTTAGCACTAGATCCGCTATAAACCCACTAAAGATTACTTCTTTAGGTTAGTTCCTAAGGTTTATTGGGCTCCTAATTGTATTTCTAAGGTCCACTTCACTATTTAAGTCCATTTAAGCTTCTAAGCTATCATTAGCCCACTAAACTTGATTAGTTAAGAATCTATTTTAACATTAATTAATCATGTGATTAACTATCTTTGCAACAAGTTTACCTATCATTAAGTGTTGATTTAAGATGTGATACGGAATACTGAAAAGGGTCGATATGTGGCAATTGTTATCATACGAACCAAGGTGGGTTCGGACCTTAGGATAATTCGAAAGCTAAATGGGAATCAAAGGTTAGGTAGGGGTTTTTGTATACCAATGGTGGATATAACGTACCAACGTCTCATACGAACTCGAACTCTACTTGATATGCTGCACAAGTATAATACAATGTTGCTCACCACTAGTCCACACTCAATGGTCTAGATAAGAGCTTTCCAAGGTCTTAGTTTTCAGATAAGAAAACACAAGCTCAAGAAGGAAGTAATGGGGGAGTGCCTGAAAATTCAATGTTACTAATGATGCGCCTATTACATATGACAAGTATTTATATAACTCATTTAGGACAAATCCTAAGTTCATGTAAATTACAAAAAGGATTTCTACTAGAAAAGGAAAGGTACATAGTTTATAAGGGTAACTTCATAAAATAGACAAGAGCATACTCTAGTATAGAAAAGGATAGTATGGATGTCAGAATGGACGCACGTCGACTGTTCATTCTATGGTTCCAAATGAAGAGGGTGCTGAGCAAATCTGACTTACTTGGTATCAATCCGACTTTGGCATCTTGGAAGTTGGATTAATGTACTCCTAGAGAATAGGAACTTGGCAGTTTGGGCTTGGTAGTCGGCCGTGGAAAGTCAATTCATTGACAACCCAGCTTTGTCAAGGGCACTTGAATATCAGATGAGAGAAAACAAAAGCAAAGTGAAGGGTCTAAGTAGGTTAGGTCAGACAAGAAGCTACTCCTCAAGGGTTAACTCTCCTTAGGCAGCTTAGTGAGCTAAGTTGGCTAATCCTAAAGCTCATGCATAGGTAATCGACCCCTAATTCTTATTAAGATAATTGTTTAAGGTTCTCTATAACACATATACTTAACTTCATAAAAAATGTGTCAAACTCTTCCTACAACACATTTTAACCCTCTTTTTACTAATGTTGTCAAATCCAAATTAGAAGGTTGACCTGTAAATAAGAAAAGGTTAAGGTCAAGGGTCAAGAAAGTCAACCAAGGTCAAAGGGGATCAAACCGGGGTCAATAAAATTATTATAATATAATTCGTATTTATTTATAAAGTAACAAAAATTACCTATATCATTAAGAATTGAAGATTGAGAGCTTTTTATTGATTATTTTTTATTTTTCTTTTATCTATATTTATTTTTTTTAAGCAAATTGTTGTATTTTCTATAAAATATAAGAGAAATAATATATTTTAACTTAAAAAAACTTGATGGGTTCTTATAAGAACTAGGTTAGACCGATCGAGTCAATTGGATTGAACTGGGGTCACTAACAAAGGAGCGACTTGGACTAGTTCTATAAAGGGGTTAGGTCGAATTTAGTTGAACCAGACAGGTCAATTCAAGTTTAATAACACTGCTTTTTACTAAACTAACCATGTAATATAAAAAAAATAATGTGAGAATATGCTTGTAAATGTCATAACCTAAGAATGATTTGTAGGTTTCAAGGAGTTTTTTCAATTTCTCTTCTAATTATCTATATGGATCTAACTCTACACTTCAAAAATATAAGTAACAATCTAGCTAAATACATAAATGAACATATGATTACATGGCTCTAAAATGATATGTTCATGATTATAACATGTTTAGCCATTACTTCTCATCCTAAACTCTCAAGATATCATGGGTATAACTAGTGTAAATGAGGAACTTAAGTTAGGTGAGTTTTACCTTAAGTTAGTCTATACCAACTCCACTTTTTCCACTTGAAACGAAGTTGAAACATCCTCCTTTGATAAATAAGATTTGTCGGTAGGATACTAGGAGAAGTGATGATTCAATTGGTGGCGATCTTTGTGAATTGATGGTGTATGCTAGTGGTAAAATATCTAAGTGCTAATGTGCATAAGCAACTTTGAGAAACTCTTATGTTTTTCTTCCTTTTTTTTTTTGTTTTTTTTGTTTGCATTTCTAGAGAGTGTTTCTTAAGGTTTTTTAAGAAGGAAGAGTGAAGTTAAATAAGGGCTTTAGTGGGTAAGAATATCATATCAAGGATGTGTAATAAGGGGGAACAAATCTTCTCTTCTTTTGGCTACTTAGTACTAGCTTTAAGTTGGGACCACTTACTTGTATGATTTTTGCTATTTACAATAAAGGTTTATCTATTAAAAGTAAGGCTCTTACCTAAACATGCCTCTAAAATATTGATTTGTCTTGTCTTGTATGTATAATTAGGCTTATTGTCCAATTAATTAAGATGCATGAATGTAATTAAGTGATTATGATCTAATTAGCTCTTTGATCCTAATCATTCACATGCATGGCCTCACTTAATCATAGTTTTAGGTTTTTCCTATTTAATTAGATTAATTGATCATTTTATCTAATTAGTTTTATAGATTTAAGGTTTAGAATTTATTATTGCTATTCAATTATGTTTCCTAAAGTAAATTAGGTCTTTTTAGAGATTAATCAAATTATAAGCAATTAGTGAATATTTTGGCTATGTAATTGGAATTTATTAATTAATTTAGGTTTTTTATGCTAATTTAGAGTTTTAGCATCAGTTTAAGGTTTTTACGCATACAATTAGGGCCTAGGGTTTTTACCTCTATTAGGATTTTTGACTTATCACTTTGATTTTGTTTGCATCTTTTAAGGTTCTTGTTTTATCTTATTAATATTCTTAGCTATTTATATCTTGTGTGGTTTTCGAGGTTATCCTTTGGCACTCTTTGCCGACTTTGATTTTTGATCCAAAAATTCATAAGGTTTACATAAGGTGTAATTAAGTCTTCTTAATCTTAATTACTAGTGCACATGACATTGATTAGGTGTAATTTAGGGCCTAATGTGTCAAATTAGGTTAATTAAGAGTATTGGGTCACGTCGTTTTCTTAAGAATTGAAATTGATTATTATTAATCAATTAAGTTCTAGAAGGTAAATTAGGGTTTTAGGGCAATTAAGCAAATAGTTTTACTATTTAATTATGCTTTAATAGTTGAATTAGGGTTTTTGACATTATATTTATGGTTTTAGATGTTCAATTAGGGCAAGGGAATCATTTTAAGGATTCATGCTTATTGGGGTTCTAATTTAGGTTTTAGTATTCGTTTTATGGTTTCAAATCATTAAAGTTGTCTATGTTAATATTCAATATTAGCTTAGTTTATCCTTTGTCAGTTTCAAGGAACTCTCATAGGCTTCATCTATCAATCACTTTCCTTTAAGGGTTTAGGGTTAATTTCACTAAATTATGTTGATCTTGAGAGTTAACATCAGTAATTGATATTTACTTACAAGATTCATAGTTTTAGGTGTAAGGGTCAAACTAAGATCAAGGCTACCATTTAAAATTTTAGGAGTTTGAGTTAGGGTTTTCGAGTGTAGTATCTTAGGTTTAAGGTTAGTTATCTTAGTGGCACTAAGGATATCCTTTCTTTACTCTTATCAACTTCTAAAACTCTATTTAGAAAATTTGCAAGGTTTACACTACACATTATTCCACAATTTATTCTTATTAAAGTTCATACCTAAGCGATCTAGGATTTAAATCCTAGCTCTGATACGACTAAAGTTATGATGCCCCAAAACTTGAGAAATTACAACCTACTACATGTCCTTACAGCCTATTGATACGTCCGATACCTTAAATCAACATGCTAACTTCTCCATATAGATATCAACCATTAATAACCTGTATTAACTCTAACAAAATTTCACGAATGACACTAACATCCAAATTCCACAAAGAAATTTTGAATTATCAAACTCTCAATACTCTTATTCAAAGAAAATAAAATTCAATTGTTAATTCAATATCTATTTTCAAGGAAATAAGATAACAAAATTCAAAAGTATCATGCTAGCCATATTTGATAAATAACATAAAACAAAAACTCTAACATGAGACGTCTCAAGTGACTTCTCACAACCCAAGTAATAACATAATAATAACTAAAAAGTCTTGTATCAAGATTTAACTAAAACCACAAGCCTACATAGAAACTATACGGAACCGCTTCCATCATCAGAGTAATAGTCATGGAAACCTAATGCATCATCATAATAATCATAGTCGTTATAGTAATAATCTTCATAATCCCCATAACTTGCACTTGAAACTAAAAATAAAAAATCCTCGAAGAGTGAGCAAAGCCCAGTATAGGGTAACCAAGCATGTGCATGATCATACAATATATACACAAGCCCACGCATACATTCATTCCTAATCTCTACATGTAATAATAACCATTTATTATCTTTTGTTTAGTTCATCAACCATCACAGTTCCAACATCCCAAAACTTAGAGTAACTCATGACTCCAGCATACAAATATATATATATACATATTGGTATTGGGTCCTTCCTAATACCCTAAGAACCAAGGATCACCTAAAACTACCTAAATCATTTCAAACTAAGATTCCAACCAAGACAACATCTTAGTAAGTACATTAGGGAGCCACCCTAAGGTCATTGATTGTCTTGGTCCCTTGGGCCCAACTAAGCACATGCACAATCACCAGTACCCTTAGTCCCTTGGGATCAACTAAGCACATACAATAAATCTTTAAATTTAAACCAAGCAACCATTAAGTTCATTTAACATGAACTAATCCTATGATCACAAACAACACACAATACCCCATACCTGACTTAATGGATTGCTTAGGCTTGAAAATAGTTGCCTCACAACCTATTCACATAAAAATAAAACACTTTTACTTAGTCTCTAAGCTTATCTAATATCACCTAAAACTTAACAACTCAACACTTATATACTTGTAACTTGTGTCGCTTAAAGAACCTAGGATCACTACAATGATAGATTCAATTGTAAAGCATTTTGAATGATGATTCAAGTTTAGAAAGTCTTTAGAAAGGTTTAAGAATGGAAAGACAAGCCTGAAAAACACTAATGAATATAGGGAAATGTCACTGCACGCGTTAGGGAACTTGATATCCAGGTGCTACTTCACATGGCATCTGGATGCCAAGATTCTAGGAGAGTTTTCTCCCTAGCGTACAGATGCTAGTAAGGGTGGCCTCTAGATGCTAGCTTGCAATCTGTAGATTTCTGTGGACTACAATAGTGTTTCACCCCCTTACAATTAACCCTATTTCTGACAATTTCAAAAACCACCCCTTCTTGAGTGTTTCCCATACACCAACTCAACCCTACACTCCTAAAAACACCCTCCAAGCATCATTTTACAAACAAATCTCAAATCAAACCTCTATAATTCAATCACACTTTTGATCAAACAAAACATACAAAGTGTAATCATTCGTAACTTACCTTCAGGATTTGAAATTTGAAATTCCACCACCAAGAGTCCACTACAAAAACCTCGAAACATGCCTTAAATTCATTTCACTCACTACCTTACGAAGAAAAAGGAATTTTCAATGGAGATTTGATCAAATCCTTTAATAAAAAGATGTTTTCAGACCTTACCTTGAATTATACCATCTCGATCTTGTGGAAATGAACCAAAATCCTTTATTTGGCCTAGGTTTTGCACGGGAGTCTTATACTAAGGGTGTTGCATGCAGGAAGAAGTGTGAAAAGGGTTTCTAATATGCAATAATCGGCTTATACTTAGTGTTTTAGGAAATTTTGCTATGCCTAAATTTGCCCCACCTCAAAATAATAATACCAACTCGCACACTTATTGAAAAAATATTTATTTATTTTTAAATCTTTTATTCCATTTCTTTTTTGTCAGGTTTTACAATCCTTCCCTCCTTATAAGAACTTCCATCCTCAAAAGTTAAAAATTTTATATATCTTGTGTTAATAGTCATATTTCACTCACTTGGTAACTTGACTACTAACATGACTAGTGACTTGATTCTCAGATAACGCCAAGTAACATAGACTCACATTTGATTTGAATTTAAGGAAAGTGGTGTGAATAGTTATCACAAGGCACAGTTATACTACATAACTGCCCACTATCCCTACGTTTTAGGAATGTACTTGATCAAGAGGCCTCTACGTATCTCGATAATCACTCCATTAACTGTTGCTTCAAACACAACATTTGCTTATAAATACAAAAAAGAAACATTGTAAAAGGGATCTGATAACTCACTATCACTCAAGTCTCTTTACATATTCATTCACTAATTTAGACATCAGAGTGGCCGCACCAAACTAGCCTCAATACCTTATAGCCTTCTCTTTCTTTGTAGGATTAGAGTCTTAACCCAAAATCACCTAACAACATTTGGTGCCGTCTGTTTTTTCTTACCCATCTACATGGCTAGGACAAGATTAACTACAAGTGCAGGTGCTAGTACTTCATTCCACCACCTTAAAGGGGGAAGTGGATACACTAATGAATGTTTGGCTAAGCTATAGCAACTTTGCCTTGACTTGGCTAAAGAAAACTAGGAATTAACCAAAAAAAATGATAAGATCCTTAATCTCCTTCATAATAATGTCTATCCAAATAAAAAAATAGAGTATAATGATGACAGCGTTGAGAATAGTAATGACTTAATCTATTCACTTGAATTGCCGAAAAAGCAAGCTAAAGTTACACTAGGACCTTCAACTCCTATGCTTAAGAAAGTTAATGAGGGTAAGCAATCGCAGTAGGTGCACCATGTTAGACCTTCGTATGTTAGCACCCCTACTACAATAAGCAAACAGTTCCAAATTAAGAAGAGCCCTTTCACTCTCGAAATTTTAGAGGAGGTTATATCATGGCACATCAAGTTACTGCAATTTGAGACGTATGATGGGATGAAAGATTCTGAAGATCATTTAGAGTACTACTACACTTTAGCTAAGTTGCACGACTTGAGTGATGTCGTAACCTGCCAAGTTTTTCCCTCAACATTAAGGATTTTGGGCAAGTATATGGTTCAAACACCTGAAGCTGAATACTATTTTATGTTTCAAAGAATTAGCAAAAGTGTTCCTTCAACACTTCCTTGCAAGTAAGCTTCCTATTAATGATTCTTCAATCCTTAACACAATAAAACAAAGATTAAATGAGTCTATTAGAGATTACTTAGCTAGGTTTATGGCTGAGATGGTTTAAATTTATATGAGTGTAGCCCTCAATGCTGTCATTGATGGAGTCAAGCCCCATGAAGACTTTTTCAAGTCTCTTGCCAAGAATAAGTTGAGAACTTTTGCTGAGTTTAAAGCCAAAGCCAAAGCTACGTCCTATATCCAACAGGAAGAAAATATAAAGGCTCAGCGAGAGGCCAATCAAAATAGAGGAGATAGCAAAAATGACAAGAGGAGAACTGCAAAAGATTGGCTCAGGACAGATGATGATCAAAATCCTAATGCCGAGAGAACGAAACCCTGAATTCCAATACATTCATCCCACATTCCAATCAATCGTCCAATTTTGGACATATTAATGGAGGTACGTAGATAGAAATGTGTATTGTAGTGGCTAGAGAGGATGGGAGGAAACCCCTTCAAGTCGAAATTCCAACAAATATTATGATTTCCATCGCAAAAAAGGCCATAACATAAACAAATGCATCCAACTCAAGAACACGATTAAGGATGCAATTCAACGAAGGCACTTACGCAAGTTTCTAGTGCATGATGTTAAGAATATCAAGAAACCATCTCGAAGGAGATGTGAAGACAAAGAGAATGTCACTCAACCAACTATTATCGAGAAAGATGCAAGAGACGGGAATACCAATAGAGCACCTAATGAGATAATCGACACTATTGTCAACAGACTTTCTATTATAGGTTGGTTAAGCTCTTTGAGTCTGACTAACACCATAAATTATGTTTGCAATATCAAAGGCAAGAAGGTCAAAATCCTTAATACAATTTCTTTCACAGAGGAAGATTTTGAAGGCATCCAAAGGCCATATGATGACGCACTTGTGGTTAGTGTAAGAATTGCCAACTTTAAGGTTAAAAAAATTCTCATTGACACTGGAAGTTTGGCTAACATTATTTTTCAACACGCTTTTGATTAAATGAGACCAAAGATCAAAGCACAACTAAAATCTTACAACTATGATTTGTATGCCTTCAACAATCAACCCGTTTAAGTAACTAGAGTAATCTCTTTACCAATCTAGATTGGTGATGACAAGCATGTTGTAGAAGACAAAGTGGACTTCCTTGTTGTCAAATGTTGATCCCCATACAATATGATCATGGGATGGCTGTGTCAACACTTATTCGACACCATCCCTTCTACTGCTCATCTCAAAGCCAAATTCCCCACTCCCACTAGAGTCAATATATGTAAAGGAGATCAACAACTGGTAAGGTCTTTGTATATGAGGGCTTTAAGGCATGAAGAAATTTTCCAAGTAGAAGCTTGTCTAAAAGGAAAGTCAGTTGACATAGACAATGCGAAAATGAAATAGAAGAAATTTCTTTAGGAGGTGACCTTAGAAAAGCGACCAAGATAGGGAAACCCTTACCGGTACACATCCGTTAAAATTTAATGAACTTTACATAGGATAATGCCGATGTATTTGTATGGTCCCCTTTGGACATGCTAGGTATCCTTAGGGACACTATGGTACACAAGCTCCAAATCGATCCAAGTGCAAAAGTGATCCAACAAAAGAAAAGGCATTTTGCTCCTAAGAGGCATGTAGCCATAGAAGAAGAAGTTCAAAAACTCTTGAAGGCAAGATTCATTCAAGAAGAGCCTTATTTGACTTGGTTAGCCAACTGTGTATTGGTCAAGAAGTGTAATGGCAAATGGCACATGTGCATAGACTTCATGGATCTTAGCAAAGCATGTCCCAAGGATAGCTTTCTACTACCAAAAATTGATTAGATGGTCTATTCAACTACTAGGCATGCATTGCTTTCTTTTATGGATGCTTTTTTTTGCTATAACCAAATCAAAATAGACAAGGAAGACGAAGTTCACACATCTTTCATCACTAATTTTGGAACATATTGTTATACAATGATGCCCTTTGGGCTAGAAAACGTCGATGCAACTTACCAAAGGCTTGTCACCATGATGTGCAAACCTAGATCCATCAAAATATCGAAGTATATGTTGACAACATGATTATGAAAAGCATGACAAAGGATCGACATCTTATTGATCTTGAGGAGACATTCGCTACTTTGAAAAAATATAACATGAAGCTCAATTTGCAAAAGTGCATTTTTGGCACTACTTCGCAAAAGTTTTTAAGGTACATGTTCACTCAGCACTGTATTGAAGCCAACTCAAGAAAGATTGATGCAATAATAAACATGAAATCTTCTCGTACTATCAAGGAGGTATAAGAATTCACTAGGCGAATTGCTGCCTTTAACCAATTTTATTGAGAAGTGCGGACAAGTGCATAGAATTCTTTAAAATTTTAAAGAATCTGAGAGATTTTCAAATGAACAAATGATTGTGATAGGGCATTCAATGAACTTAAAGAATTTCTTGCATCATCTCTAATACTCTCAACACCTATCTCTGGAGAGAATTTATATTTATACTCATCAATCAGCTGTCGAGTATTATCTTCTGTATTAGTCTGAATTAATGATTATCAAATAGTTTATTACATGAGTTATGTCCTACAAGGACCGAAGCATTGATACACAAAAATTGAGAAGTTTGAATTAACAGTGGTTCTCTTAACAAGGAAGCTAAAACAGTATTTTGAGGCTCAACAATTTGTAGTCCTCATTAATCAACCTTTACAGTAGGTATTGCAATGGCCAGACTCTTCCGAAAAGATGATGAAATACACCTTGAAGCTAAGTGCCTATGGTGTACAATACAAACCCAAAACGACATTAAAAGCTTAAGTGCTAATGAATTTTCTGGTGAGTTCACAAGTAAGGAGGACAATGTAGAGATTGCCAAAAAACCCACATGGTACCTGTATGTAGATGGTTCTTCTACCAGAGAAGGAAGTAGTATGGGTCTTATTCTGCAAGGACCCCATAATGTTAAGGTTAATTATGCCTTGATATTCAGATTTCTAGCTAGTAATAATAAAGTGGAATATGAAGCCTTGATAACTGGACTTAAACTGGCAAAAGAAATTGGTGTTAAGAGACTTAAAGTTTTCTCCGATTCACAGCTAGTGGTGAATCAAGTCACAGGAAATTATGTGGTGAGGAAGAAGAAATGAGCAAGTACTTATTGATAGTACGAATACTCGTAGAAGAATTTCCGTCTTTTTCAATCCATAAAACTCTAAGGAGTAAGAATATTACTACTGATAAGCAACAAACTCTTTGCTGAGTTTCTCCTGCACAAAAGTTTATCCATTGTCTCATAGAGCTACAAATTAGCTCCTTGCTCGAGAGAGCAATCTTGGTAGATCCCCTCGTAGATTACTTAAAGGATGGTGTCCTCCCTGATGATAGGAAAGAGGCTCGAAGATTAGTTTATCAAGCTGCAAATTACGTACTGATAGATGATCAATTGTACAAATGCAGTATATCCTAACCTTATCTTCGATGCCTCCCTTCGAAAGATGCCTAACGAGTATTGTCTAAACTATACGGCACTGTATGTAGCAACTACATGAAAGTGCAAACGTTGTATATCCATACGTTATACTCAGCTATTATTGGCCAATCATGAAAGAAGATGTGAGAATAGCTATTCAGCATTATCCATAATGCCAAAAGCATAAGGCGCCAAGTCATGTGCCTTCTACTAAATTATGCTACTTAACCAGTCCTTAGCCCTTTACCTAATGGGGATTAGACATACTCAAACTATTTTCTAAGTCTACAGCTCAGTGACAATTCGTTATTGTTATTGTGGATTATTCCACAAAATGGGCAGAGGCCAAAGCATTAGCAAGGATCACAGAATAGAAAGTTGAGGCATTTGTTTTCAACTCCATAATATCAAGGTTTGGATTCCCATTAATGATAATCACAGATAATAGACCACAATTTAACAACAACAGATTCCCAACATTTTGTGAGAAATATGGCATTCGCTTGAACTACATATCCATAGCTCACCTTCAGAGTAATGGACAAGTTGAAACAATTAACAAGATCATCTTTCATGACCTAAGGAGGAAGATTAATCAAGCTAAAGGAAAATGGGCTAACGAATTGCTAGATGTCTTATAGGGATACTAGACTACCCACAAAACCACAACAGCAAGTTGGCATATGGTACATAAGTAGTTTTGTCGATCAAGTTAGACCTACCAGATCTACACATATAGAATTTTGACGTAATGATCAATGTTGGTTTGACAACAAATTTAGATACAATTGAAGAAATCAAAGATGTTGCAAGAGTAAGGGTTATGGCATATCAACATAGGGCGGCCAAATATTACAATCAAAATGTGAAGTATAAGGTATTTTAGCTTGGAGATTTAGTTTGCCAAAAACTAGAGGTGACTGGTGCACGAGAAAAACAAGTAAAGCTTAGCACAAATTAGGAGGATCTTTTTAAGGTCCAGGAAGTCCTTGGCGAGGAGGCCTATCAACTAGAAAGGTTGGATGGTACAGTTATCCCTCGTAAATGGAATGTCGAGAACTTAAAACTTTATTTTAATTAATTCTCTTAATGTTATGCATTTCCATTTGTTTTGTAAGGCAAAGGCTATCTTGTTTTGGAAGACAATTATATTCAAAGTTAAAGCTTTGATTTGTTTCTTGATCTTTTTATGATTGACAAGTTAATAAGTTCAAATTGCATGATGAATGACTAATGGCTATCATAGTTAACAAACTTCATAAATCAATTGAAAAGCTAAATAATGAACTTTATACTAAGTTCAAGGAAAACGGTTAGTCTGCGTCTCAAATGACTAATGGATAATATCTTAAAGGACGTCCAAATATTGCATGTAAAATAAAACATGCTAAGAAGCTTTAGAACGCATGAATTAAAAATGCTAAAACCACAACACTAAAAAGTGATACTAATACAATGATATGTTTAAACATTCAGCCTAAACATGCCTTTACAACATAGTCCTAAGATGACAAATCTTTTGACTAGACTGAGGCATTTCCTTTATCAAAAATTGTAACCTTAGAGCTTATCTCTTTTTTAGTGCTTGGGGTTTAGGAATAGATGGATTTCTCTTTATGCTTATAGGGGATCTCCTTAGACAGACAATCTTAGTCATTTCCAAGATCCTCAACACGAGCCTCATTATCACCCTGCATATTAATCTCAACACCTAAAGTTTCACTGTCTTCCTCGTCAAAGCTACTGACTTTATCATCAACGTCAACAAAGTCCAAGCATGAGAGATCATACTTAGGGTGAAACTTGAGGATTTCTTCTCTTATCACTTGGATCCCCTCCAATAACTTTTTTCTCAGTAATCTTTCATATTGCCAATTAGGAGTTATGATTTCAAGTGCCTCTTCAACAGATGGCCCTTTCTTTGCTACATCTTCTAACTTAGCAATATGGCTTTGTAATCCGAAGTTGTTGGTCTCTAGCTCCTTTATCTTCATCCTAAGCCTGCCTTCCTCATCACTTATGGAGCTGAATGTTCAACCTAAACCCCAGCATTTCGCTCTTTTCTTGCGATGCTCCTCTTTTAGGTCCTTAGCTTCCTTATATTGCTCTTAAATTTTAGCCTAAGGCTTAAGACTTCATCGACAACCAAAGAGTGTGCTAATTTCTCAATAGCAAGTTCATCTTAATACTTTTTAGCCTCCATCTTAGCCCTTATTCTCATGTTCTTAGTAGCTACAATTTGAGCTTTTGAGGAGTTGTATGCGTCCTCAATTTTCTACAATAAATCAATATGGAATGATGAATTCTCCAAACTAGTTGGAAAAATACATGAAAAATTATTATTCTTACTACCTTTTTCATTTCTTTATTGGCTTCATCTAAGGCCGTTAGAACGTGGTTGTTGATCTGTAAACAAACAAGAGCGTTAGCAATCAAATACACCTAACAATTGAAAGGATTAAATTAATACTTACATCATACAGCTTAGTCGCGATGTGCTCCTTATTACAACCGTTAACCTTGTTGACATCCTTCTTCGCAATCTCCTTATCCTTAAGAAAAATAACGCCTTCCATCAAGGCCAAGGATTTTATCCTGTCGCCTAAGGCCAAGTCAATGTGTAAGATGTTGGGGCTCCAGTACAAAACAAATTACTCGCCAACCTCCATGTTAGGGATGAATTCGGCACTATTGATGTTGAGAGCTTTGTTTTGCATTGCCTCCTTCACCCTTTCGTCTAATTCCTCAGACCTTTTTGCAAGAGGTTCGCTAACGAGTTCCTTCCCACTTCTTTTATTGGTACTTAGCACAACCTCCATTGGGAGTGATGACCTTTCAGCAACATCTAGATTGGTGACTTCAGCCTTATTTCAAGGTTCAATTTCTTGGCCATCCTCTCTCGGCTCTACAGTAAGAGGAATATTTTCGGCTAAAAGGGTCTCAATTCATACAACCTCGACCAACCTAAGTTTATCACTCCCTTATTGCTTCTTGGCTAGACAGGAGGTCTTCTTTTGGGCTACCACTTGTTTCATCGCACCCACTTTTACTACCTTTTTTTATGGTAGCTGGCTAAGTAATGGCAATCATAGAAGCCGTACAATTATCAACTTTAGACTTCTTAGCCTTTACTTGGGCCAATAGCTTAGCAAGATTCACATCCCTTGCACCATTTCTGTAATGGAAGATAATGTATTAGTGATAAACATAAAAACCAAAACTTACACGATCCATACCGAGCAAAGCTCAAAGGCTAGATTATCCTTCCCCTAAGGGATAAGAATGGCCTTCCTCTTATAGCTCTACTTAACACAGCCATCCCTTAAGAGCATATATTCTTTTTTGGAGAAGATTGGCTCTCCATTTTCATATCGCCTTATAATTCTATTGATGTCCTAGAAAAACATCTTATTTTTCCTCCTCTCCTAGATTTTCCTTACTATGGCAGCATCATTTGGCATCAATTCAATGTCCTTTGTGCAAATTGGTTCGATCCATTGGGTCCAAAAATCCAACTCTTCATCTGAAACAATAAACACGAACTTGTCATGCCATTTGTAAATCTTAGACTCCAACCCATCCATGAACTTCTGATTGTGCTTAGTAACTACAAAGTACGAACCATCGAGCTACCTCCTAATCATAAAGAAATACAGAAATAATTGAGGTGTAGGTTAACTTCAACTACTTCACAAACTAGCTCAAAAGCCATGAGAAGCCAATAAGTGTTTAGTGAGAACATACTCAACACAACTCAAAAATTGTTGAAGAACTGCTTAACAAAAGCCAAGAATAGGAAGTGCAATCCAAAGTCGAGATATTCTAAATAAATGTGATACTTGTGTTCCCTTGGAAAACATACCCTCTCCTCCTCTCTCAGCCTCCTAAGATTCTATGTTTCCGGAAGGTTTTGCTAGTATTTATTATATTTTGAAACCAGAACTCTATCAGTAGCCTAGCTACTCCATCTAGCGAGTCACTGAAGTAAATTATATTATTATACAGATACCTTACCACAGATCTTCCTTCTTTATCTTTCGGATAAATATGTACTACAAGAGAGTTGATCCAAGCAAGTTTATCTTACCACTCTACAACACTATCGACTAAGCTACCCGAAGAACATGCTGTCTTACTCCTATTTTAGGTGGGGTGGGGTATGGGAGAAGTAGCCTTAGTCTCGGTTACTTCAAAACTTGAAAGGATAAATTACATTGCCAACTGTACCTGATCGACTGTAATGAATGTCACAAAATTTGAAAGTAAAGACAAGATGTTAAGAGCAAATGAAAGCTTATGGATGTGACTGAAGAAATCTATTTTTGGTATTAAAAAGTTCCTTAAATATTGATGATTTACCCTAGTAACTACAACGAGTCTTTGAAGGAAATGATGCACCGCTTAGATGATGGCATAGATTATTAATGCATGTTTTAAGATAGAAATCCAATGGTTGTCAAGGCTTTGACAATTATTAGTGCTTGTGGTGTAATTATGCCTAGTGTTACAGCTATTGTATGTACTACCATTTAGTCTTCTGACAAGCAAGAAAATTGAAAGTTACAACCTTTCGGATTAGATACGATCTGTCCTTCAATATGGAAATCAAAGAACTTCTTAGATCACTCAACATTTGAGAAATTATTCCCCATTCAACTCCACAGAATATCAAAATATTTACTCCCTTAGTCGAGGGCAAATGTTGATAGTCGAATTTCACTCACTCGACAACTCGACTACTGACATGATGAGTGACTCAATTCTCAAATAACGTTAAGTAACATAGACTCGCATTTGATTTGAATTTAAGGAAAGTGGTGAGAATAGTTATCATATGGCATAATTATATTACGTAACTGTCCACTATCCCTACATTTCAAGAATGTACCTGATCAAGAGACCTCCACCTGTCACGATAATCACTCCATTAACTGTTGCTTCAAACACAACATTCTCTTATAAATATGAAGAAGAAATATTGTAAGAGGGATTTGATAACTTACTATTACTTAAGTCTCTTTACATGTTTAATCAATAACTTAGGCATCGGAGTGGTCGTACTAAACTGGCCCTAGTACCTTGTAGCCTTCTCTTTCTTTGCAAGATTGGAGTCTTAACCCAAAATCACCTAACAAGCCTTGCTCTTAAAACAGCTTCATATACTTTTTCCTCATTTCTTCTTTTAACTCCCAAGTTACTTCCCTTTTTTGACTTTTTCGAATGATTTGACCATTGTATCTTAACATAGGTATTCCCCTTATTCTCAGTTCTTGGACTTTAGTGGTCACAATCTTTATAGGTCATTCTACAGTAGACAAGTCTAGTTATAACTCTAAGGGTTCCAAATCCATTACCTGTATCCTTTGTTGTCTTGCCTCTTACTTTGAATTAATCTTAAATTTGCTCAACATAGATACATGAAAGACATTATAGAATCCTTCTAATCTAAGAGGAAGCTCTAATCTGTATGCTACATTCTCAATTCTCTCAATAACCTTGAAAGGTCCAACATACCTTGAAGTCAGTTTTCCTCTCAACCAAACCTGAAAATTCCTTAAGTGGAAGACACTTTCAACAAAACCTCATCTCTTATTGAAACACTAATGGCCATCACCACTTTTTAATATAGCTCTTTTGACAGCTTTGTGTGGTTTGCATTCTTTACCTAATCAATCTCATCTTATCTACTGCCTCTTACACGAACTTTAGACCTAGAACCTAACTCTCTCTTACCTCATCCCAGTGAATGGGCAATCTACATTTCTAACCACATAAGCCTTCATAAGGAGGCAATTGAATTATCGCCCACTAGCTGTTGTTGTAGGAAAACTCTACTGAGGGTAGGTGCACATCCTAGTAGCCATTAAAATCAAGTACATAGGCTCTTAGTAAGTCTTCAAGGATTTGTACAATTCTCTTAGATTTCCCATTGGTTTTAAGGTGGAAGGTGATAACACAAAAATAGCATATATTTCTATAGTAATTTTGGGCTAATTTCAATGATATTTTTATTAATTTGATGTTAAATTGGGCTTAATTTGTTTATTTATCATTTTTAGGGACTTTTGGAGCACGTTATGAAGTTTTGGAGATTTTTAACTATTTTTGGAGTAATTTGGAGCAAAATTGTTAGTCTTAGAATGAAGCGGAGAAAGTCTAGATGAGAATTGAGTAAGAAAAGAAATCTAAAAAGCACTACAACCATGGTCCCCATATGTGTTCCTATCATAAATTTTATTTTCTTTAGAATTCAAGTTTTCACATAAAGAATAAGTATACAGCCATCCACCACAATTGCATACCTAGAGCATGGTTGCTATATGATGAGCAAATGTTCCGTCTCTATTTTAAGACATGTGATATTCAACAAATCTTTTATTTCTAAAGCAAATATTCTATTTCAAGACATGCAATATTCAATATGTCTTTTATTTTCTCAAATCTCTCTTTGTAAACTTAGCCCTACATCTTTATAAATGGATCCTTAGGCTAGTGTTTTCAAAGAGAGCCCCCTTGATAGAATTGTACCTTAGGATTATTGTTAGGGGTCTCTCACTTTATTTTCTTTCTTCTTTTATCATTTTTTATTTTTAGCTATTCCTAGTGAATATTATTAAAATTTAGTTTCTTCTTGCAACATTACCCTTTCTTTCAATGATATTATTTTCTTACGATTTAATTATGCTGAATATGTTGTCTTCCCTTAATGTTTACCATGGTTGCTAATAGGATGTTAAAGTTTGCTATAGAGTCGTGAAGCCTACAATAAACAAACAAGTATAATTAGAAGAGTTTTAATGCGCTAAGAGATTAGGTATTGGAACTCTCTAGATTAAGGAAACCTAATAGTGGGATTCATGTACTTCATGCAATCTTGAGATGCTCCATTCAACAATGATGTAGATAGAAAGACTCTTAGGAATGGGAATTAGCCAGAGACGCAAGTACAACTAATTCAGAATCTAATTTCTATAGGAATAGGATTAGGAATATCTACGGTCTAGAAAATAATTGAGATCGAAAGGTTGCATAGAACTAAAGATTAAAATAATAACTAGGGGAAATTATAAAAAACTCCTTAAACTTTGACTTAGGTGTAAATTGACTTCCTAAAATTTCATAAATCTATAAATAACCTTCATAACTCCTTTAAACTTTAATTTTGCTATATAAATACTTCCTAAACTTTGATTTTAGTAGGTAAACACCCCCCAAAACTATGATTTTGAAGCGTAAACACCCCCAAGTATTGAATTTTGACTAAGTTAGTTTTACCTATTTTGACCACTATGAATCCATCTAAAAATAGTTATTGATTTATTGTTGCAATAGTAAATTTAAAATTGTCATACAATTGATATTTAGTCTATTTTTATGATTTAATGTGTTCTAACATTGAGTTTTTCTAAGGCTATTACAAAAATCAAATCAAGGGAATTAAAATCATTAGAATTGGAGGCCTGAAGAAGAACATAGCCAAGGACCATGCTTGTGTTCCTCTCGTAAATTATTTCAAGAGGAAAAATTGTGAGGAACTTATGGATAGTAAAACATACACAAGTTTATATATTCAATTTTCCAAATGATCAATAGTTAAATTTCAATCAATTTATATACCTCATGAAAAGGCAGAAAATGTGTTCCCTTGATATTTTTTACAGTATACTAACACGTGTATTTATTTCATAACTAAGTTTAAAATTTCCTCCTATTGAATGTTAGAAAATGTAATGGGTATATTTCTTAATGAAATCGTTGTATTTGCATTATAATTACCATAATAAGCAATTTTTTTTAATAAAAGTTCTAATATTGTTTCAAATAAGATAGATTTGACCCCTTCAATGATATGGTTATGCGTCCATCCCTAGAATTTTCATAAAGTAACCATAAAACCATACCTTAGATTTATATCCTAAACCTAGTGCTTACAAATTCAAATCTAATCAACTTTTTACAATAAAAATTCAAGTTTCATGATCAAAATGCCATCTATAATAGTTCTACAAATCAAAAGTCCAAAAAAATAAGAAAACAAGAAAAATTAAACAAATTAGAAAAACAAAAAAAAAAAACAAAGAAGCCACGAATATTGGGGAAACATTAAAAATAAGAAAAATTAAAAAAAAAAGAAAATCTTAAAATATAAAAAGTATTAAAAATATTAAAAAATACTACTAGTCAAGGTCAAATTATCTTTTTTAGGGGGTGGAATTAATTTTTCAAAGTAAAACAAGTCCATTCATTTCAAAGTATATATGCGATTCACCAAATTTTAAATTTTTAATAAAAGCATTTAATTTTATGAGAAAAAAGTGAAATTTTTTAGGGTTTAATACTTGTTCTTAAAGCTGTGAAACCAAGTCAATTTATGCTACCTATGGCTTCAAAAAAGGCCTTAAATGAGTTTAAATAGCTAATTTAGTGGAGAAAGAAAAAAATAAAGCTCAATTAATCTTACTCGACCTATAGTTCACCAAATGTGACTTACCAATTTGAACTATAGAGTCATCCACCACTACTCCTTACTAAAAGGAATAGATAAAAATAAAGAGAAAGTGAGAATAATAAGGTTGCTCAAGAAAGGAAACAGGCAATGATTAATAATGTAATAATGTATTGTCTACGTATGTCACACCCCAAACTAAAGAGTTATAATAGTCCCACCATGTAAATCAACCTACACTAGAAACTAGCTACCTTAACTGCTAATGTAAGTATAGCATACACAAGGCGTTCACCATCAACTACTTAGAAGCACCCCATTCAATACCTGGTAGGAGTCAACCTGTGGTGTAACTTTTAAAATAGATTCTAAAAAATAATTTTTACAACTAAAATTTCACTAAAATCCATAGGCTTATAGAGTATGGAATAAATTCTGTTGACTAAAAACTAAGCGTCACCTAAGGAGACCCTAGTAGTTTTTTTACAAGTTAGTACAGTTGATAATCTGAATAGAAATCCAGTCAGGTAAATCTTGAATCTCACTCCATAACCCCATTCTCTGGCCTTTTAGTGAGTCTACTAAGGAAACCTGCAAAACAACTATAGGAGAATGAGCGACAAGTTGCTCAATAAGTGAGACAAAGATAGTAGCACATATTTGACAACAAGCAACCAAGGTTTTTAAGCAATTTTAGTTAGATGCAATGCATGATGAAGCAAATGCCATTGCACAATGTTGACCAATCGTCGTAAGATTAGAGAAATTATGCCCGCTCTAATCTGGGTTCCAAAGAGTTTAACGCCACGCCTTTGAGAATTTGGTGACCAAACTGAGGCTTGTACAATGGAGAACATACTCCTCCCAAAACTGCCTTCAAACCATTGACCCCAACCTAATCGTGACCCCCTCTCCTATCAATTAGTTCAACTTATAGGTGAAGAGAGGACAATTTCTATTATCCTCAACAAAGGTGTTTATATTTGGCCTACACTAGTAGTTACCCCTAGTGGGTTACGATGCAAGTCCGATTAGTGGTTAAGCTGAGTTTTTGTTAGATTACTTTTGAGGTGATCGAGCAAATTCAAATAGTATAAAGCATGTAATATCATGAATTAATCAACACATCAATCTAGCACTCAAATAGCACTACAGTATTCAAGCACATATGTTGCATGCACATAGGCAACTAACTTACAACCACAAACAAGACATATACTAATGTTTCCAAGTATTCTTAAACAATACTTCAAAGTGTAGTAAAACACTGATCCCACTTACCTAGATACTAATGCTCATTCACCTCGTGTGTTGTTCTTATCTTCCCTTATTATCCCTAAAATTAATGTAACATCTTTAGTTTTTATAAGATATATATATATATAGTATATGAGTTCGGTTTGACATTTAAATATGTTCCTTAATTGTGTTTGGTGAGTTTTTCTTTTTTTAAGGTGTTTATTAGATATTAGTTAAGCAAAATACATTTTGACAAAGGTTCTAACCTAATACAAATTGCTGCTCAGTAGCTTCTGATCTAGGTCCTAACTTCAATAAATTCTTAGAAGTAGTAGACAAGAGACTTTCTAATCTACTCTCTAACTTCCAATAGTCCAATATGCAATACCAATCATCTTCAATTCCTAGTTGCTCCTATATTTCACATCTTCCGTCAAACTACTTTTTGACTAAGTTTCTGACTTACATTTTAACCAAACCTTATGGTATGGCTATTGTCTGAGTGTCTTCTTACTCACATTCTGACTTTGATATAACCAATAACTATTAACTAAAACTTCAATCATCCACTTCCTTTTTTCATCATACTATCCATTAGTTTACAAGTATACTAAATACTTGAAAAATTTAATCTTAAATCACCAAATACCAACTTTTAATCATAAATTATCCTTCCTAAATTCATATTAAACCACTTTTAGCTATTGTTTGTGGAGAAATTGAGGGTATACCATAGTTTTAGAAAATTTCATCAATCTCTTTTAACAAAATACCTTATCCAGTGCACTATTTTAATAGAAATGAAATTTTCTCAAAAATATGACAACTTAATTTTAGAAATCCGACCACTAAACATCAAAATATAACAACTTAGAATGTTAATAAAATTTCAAGTTGAAACTACATGGATTGGTCTTTCAAAAACCTAATCGAAAATTGTTGCATAGGACATTTTTCTTAAGGACTCAATATCTATACTCAAAATTTTAAAAATATGATTGAAGATTTGAAATCCTCATGCAAAAAATCCTTAGGGAAACAAAATTTCAAAATTTTTGGAGTTCGTTTGCTATTTTTCCTAAATTTTTTGTTAAAATCGAGGAAATAGAACACTCACCAAGTATGCAAAGCTCCAACCACTAGTGAGGAAGGGGGTTTGTCAACCAATCAAGTCACCAGCCACTCCTTCAAGTCACCATCTTGTTTCACTTCCAGTTGGTCATCTTCTGTAGGATCTTGCAAATCCCTTCCCTCATACACTATTTTTTCCAATTCCATTTCCTCATTTTCTCTCTCTAATTTCTCACTCTAAAAATATTTCTAACCTTGTAATTGACTAAGCTTTGCCTAGAATGATGGTCTTATTTTTTATAGCCTTTTTTTTATTTATCTTTGATTTTTCTAACCTAAGGATATGTGGAAAAGTGGAGATTGAGGTGTTCAAATGCTAATGTCCCTTCTCCTCATGCATATTAGATTATTTCCATCCTTAAAATGAAGTCTTTTGGTTCTCTAATAAATTTTTAACCATTTTTCCCTTCTTTAATAATTTATTTAGTGAATTTAACTTAATTTCGAGCATTTTCAATAATTACGGGTATATATAGTTATATAATAATTATACTCAATGTGTATACCTATCTTTTATATATTATTTTATGTACAATATTAATTATATTACTCCTATAATTTATCTCTACGTATTCATTAATTTTCAAGACTAATTCGCTTACTACCGATAATATAATAATACAATAAATTTATAAAATTTTGGCTATATTTTTAATATTTTATTATATTTATAAATTTCGAGTCTACGATAATTCCTCAACTAATCTCAAGAAACCCTTTGTAAGCTTCTAACTTAATTGAGTTACTTTCCCAAATACCCTAAATCGGCTATTGAACTTAGTCATACTAATATAAATCTCACAACGTACAAGGAAGTGAGGTATTTATATGACCTCAACTAAGATTACACTAAATAAGGAAAAGACAAAAATGGATAATATATAAAAGATTCCAAAAACGTTCTTAAAAGGGGCAAAGATGGTAAATAATACACTATATGAAAGTAAAGAACCATTCTCAACTAATATGCCAAAAGACATGTATCAAGAGGCAACTGGAGGCTGGTTGTGTTGTTAGCTAAGCTGAAATGAATTCTAAGGCCACTTAGCAATTGTAGGATCCTACTTAGATGAGGTCAAAAGAAAGTCAATAATCAAAGCTGACCTAGTCTGGTTCAGGTCAAAGTATAGGTACTGAAAGGCACTCTGATCCTCTCTAAGTCAGATGTCTCGATAGCCCAACTTAAACAAAAGTTTAATGTTGGTCAACTCAGGAGTTGCCTGGATCATGCTATAAGATTGGCAATAGGTATGGCTACTCGACTAGTTGGCATGCATGCTTGGCAAGTTGGCGTAAATGCTTAGTAGCTCGAAAACTATAGTGTAAAAGATGGAGATCAAAATAGGAATTCTCATCCTAAATGAGGGTTCAAGCTAGTATTCTCTGTGTGAGTCCTTACAGTCCTCTAGCTTAGCTACGTACGACTAGTCAATCTATCTTAGCATCAACTAAGTCTTCTTTTGGTCATTAAGGAATTAGGTCGGACACAATAAGGTGGATGAAGCACCATAGTTCTTAAGTAATTCAATTTAGTAGGCGATGCAGTTAATTTTCTTCAGGACTTTCAATGGACCATTAGCTCGTAGAGATAGCTTACTCTATCTTAGGTGAGGAAATCTTTCTCGGATGGGGTGAATCTATATTAAGTCACCTGGTCTGAAAGAAACATTTCGACGACCACGACTACAGATTTTTTGTTGTCTCTTATTGAACTTAGCAATCTTTTTTTGCCACAAACTAGTGTAGTTCTTGTAATTCTTGAGCTCGACCAACTCCAAATTGACTTTCTTTAACAACTACAAGGGTACTGATCAAATCTAGGGGAATAGTAAGATTAAGGCCATAGACGACCTTGAAAGAAGTCTTCCTAGTGGTACTATAGATAGTTTGGTTGTATACGAACTCCACAACTAATAGACACAAATCCTAATCTTTTAAATTCTTTCCCACAATAGCTCGAACTAAATTTCCTAGTGTCATGTTCACTACTTCAGTCTAGCCATCAGTCTAAAAGTAGCTACTAGAGCTGAACATAAGTTTAGTCCTAAGTCTTCTCCAAAGAGTCTTATAAAAATAGCTCAAGAATTTTGTATCCCGATTCAAAACAATAGTCTTCGGTACTCCATGCAGTCAAACAACTTCTTGAAAAAATAAATTAGCAATATATTAAGCATTGTTAGTTCGATGGCATAAGATGAAGTATGTCATTTTGCTGAAGTGGTTTACTACAACAAAAATTGAATCCTTTCCTTTGGTTGTTTAGGGCAACCCTAGAACCAAGTCTATGCTGAAGTCAACCTAAGGTGAGGTCAATATAAGTAAAGGCATATGCTCTCCATGTGGCTATCTCTTTACCTTAGCCCTCTCGCACACTTCACAACTACCGACTACCTTGTAGATATCTTTGGTCAAACCAAGCTTGCAAAAGTTTTCTTGCAACAAGTTGGCAATTTGGTCTCTCTAAAATGACCAGATAATCCACCACTATGAGCTTCCCTCACCAACAACTCACGTGTGAAACAGTTCGATTTGCATAGCCTTTTCATTTTTAATAGGTAACCATCCTTGAGGTACTATCCTTCAACAACTACTCCTTCTTTGCACTTCTCAAGAACAAGACCAAAATATGGGTCTTAAGCATATTACTTGGTGATAAGGGAAAAGTCTAGTAATTTCATCTGCAAGGTAGTTAGTAAGTTTTGCTAACGTGACAAGGCATCTACAACCACATTGGCATTACCCTTCTTGTGTTAGATCACATAAGAAAAACCTTCCATAAATTCTAGCCACTTTACATGCCTTTTCGAAAGTTTATTTTGACTTCTAAGATACTTCAAGGACTTACAGTTTGTATAAATTACAAACTCTCGTAGTAATAAATAATGTTTCTAAATAATAAGAGCTCGGAAAAAAGAGTACAACTCTTTCTCATACATAAAATAGTTCAGTGCGGCACCACTAAGCTTCTCACTGTAGTAAGCAACTAGTTGACGTTCCTACATTAGGACTGTGCCAATGTTAATGCCTCATACATTGCATTATAATTCAAGGCATGTCAAAATTTGGTAGGAACAAGATAGGGTTAGTAGTGAGTTTCTCCTTGATTTCTCTAAAGCTTTGCTCAACTCAGTCATTCCATTGGAATCTATCATTCTTCTTTGTCAGCTCAGTTAAGGGGGCTATAATTGTATTGAAGTTTTTAATGAATTTCCTATTGAAAGAAGCAATGCCATGAAAACTTCATACTTTAGTAACACTCTTCATCATCGACTATTCTAAGATAGCTAAAACCTTTTCCTCATCTACTCAGATTCCATCTCCAAATACTACATACCTAAGAAAGATAACTTCACTTTGACAAAACATGTACTTCTTCAGGTTCCCATACAACTTCTTGAATCATAAAATGTCAAAAACAACTCATAGATATTGAATATGGTTGTTTAGGCTGACACTGTAGACTAATATATTGTCAAAGCACACAAACTACACTTCTTTCGATTAGTAAGCACATCACTTGGTTCATAAGTCGCATAAATGTGCTTGGAGCATTTATAAGTCTAAATAGCATAACTAACCACTCATAGAGACCATGCCTAGTCTTAAAAGCAATCTTCCAATCATCACTAAGTCTAATGTGAATTTGGTGGTAGCCACTTCACAAGGCAATCTTCAAAAATATCTTAGCGCTACGAAGCTCATTTAACATATCATCGAGCCTCGATATTAGGTATCTGTACTTGATTGTAATATGGTTTATAGTTCGATTTTCAATGCACATGTGCCACGAACGATCCTTCTTTGGGATAAGCAAAGTTAGTGCAATATAAGGACTCATGCTCTCCCTTACATAACCTCGCTTTATTAGCTCATTTACTTGCTTTTTTCGGTAGCTTACTCAAGATCCATTATGTAGGCAGGTTGGTTTGGTAAGGTTACATCTGGCTATAGATTAATACAGTGTTCTATGCTTCAAATTAAGGGTAGTCCCTTAGGTAACTCTTTACGGAACAAGTCAAAAAATTATCAATCAATCTTCAAATCTCATCAGGGACATCTTCTAGATTTCTCATCTCTAATAGTCATCTGCTCAATAAAAACATAGGCTCATCAACCTTCTTAACAACTTAGAGTTCTCTTCGGCTCATCACTAAAGTTTTCTTCTTATTAGCTCAAGAGAGCTGATTATGGGTCTCATTCACCTAGGTTGGTGTTATGAGTTACAACACGATCTTCTTTCTATCCTTGACAAAGGCATAGTTGTTCTTATATTCATCATAAGTAACAAGTCAGTCGAACAACGTCATTCTTCCAATTAACAAATGTAAAGCTCCTATAAGGATGACATCACATACCACTTCGTCCCAATACAAATTTCCAATACGAAAATGTATGATTTCTTATTTAGTGACGTGTAAAGCCCCCATATCATGAAGCTAGTATAGCTTATAAGGTCGGAGCTGCTTAGAAGTCAGCAATCCTAACTTCTACATGAAGGATTATGCAACAATATTGGTACAGCTCCCTCGATCTACAATGATGGTGTGTAGCTGTCCCTTAATGGTACACTTAGTGTGAAACAAATTTTCTCTTTGGTCTTCTTCAAAGCTTAGCAAAGAGCTTAGCACTCATCTCAATACTAATGTCATCACTTCTTCTTGGTCAGCATAGACATAGGTCTCCTCTTCCTTTACAACTTCAATTCTTCCAACATTCTTCTCCTTCTCTAGCCTGCTCTCGTTGATACTATTTACTACATCTCTTCGGAGCACCATGTCATGTCAGTTCAGACACTTAGCAACCATGTGTCCAAAACCTAAGCATTTGAAGTATTTCACCTCGCATGTCTTCCAACCAGAGGTCTGTTGATGCATCTCTGGGTTCATACATACGAAGAAGCACCACAATGAACAAACCAAAAAAGGAAAATAAAAAAGAAACAAGCAAAGTCCAGGTGACTATTAAATGGATATGACACAATACTTAATCCTACTTAGCTAACAATCCGCCGGATATGATACACCAGTTTGAATTGAAGGGTCATTCACCAATACTCCTTACTAAATGAAATAGATAAGAGTTGAATAATAATGAGAACACTAAGGTTGGTCAAGGTGAATAATTCTGTATTAAAAGCTTAATGATCCTCGTATACAAGAAAGTGGGGGTTTATATACCCATTCACTAAGGTTGCTTTACATGTATAAAAAGACAAAAGGGTATTCTACATTAGGTTACATAAGACATACTAAAAGGGGTAAAAAAGATAAAGAATATTCAATACAGAAAAGAAAAAATCATTCTAGAACATTGTATTAGAAGACACATGTCACTTGGTGGCTGGACATTAGAGATATGATACAACATAGGCGAAAGCAAGAATGCATTACAGTTAAGGGCCGACCTGATCTAAATCAGGTCGAGAGCCAATCAGCCTAGCAAAAGGTCAGCTGTCTTGAAGTCAAATGCCAATGGATCAGGTTGGGAGCTTGGGTCAACTAGTTTTAGGCTGTCTTCTGGATTAGGACTTCACTATTGGGTAGGATCTGATGGACAAGTTGGCTGGAGGTTGGGTTGGGATAGGAGTCCTCATCTTGGCTATAGCTTAAAGTTAGTATTTTTTGTGCTAGCCCTTGAAGTCCTCGAGCTTAGCTTCTTGTGATCGGTTTAGGGGGTTGATTCCTATTATCTGTCCTTTCTCATATGTCCTTAAGGTAATCTTATCTTTAGCTCGACTCTTTAGGCCTACTCAACTGTCATTAGGTCAGTCATGTTTTCCTTAGCGCGAGGAGGTCTCCTCAACTCAGCAGAAGCAAGTTAATGCAAAGCAAGAGCTCAGGAAAAACTTAGCCTAAGTCTGCTTAGAGCATTTCTCCTTTACTTTTCAACCCTTTATGCTACTTTAATGGCCTCCTCCAATGTATAAAATCTATGTACTTCTACAATGTTGTGAATCTCATATTTGAGTCCATAGATGAAACGTGATACAATATGAGTGTTAGGCTCTTCTACGTCTGTTTAGATCATTAACATTTGAAATTCTCTTACATTATCATCAATAGAATGACTTCCTTAGCGAAACTCTTGCAACTTGGCAAATGTATCCTATAAGTAAGACTCAAGTATGAATCTTCCCCTCAACAATCTTTTCATCTCTTCCTAGGTTTATACACCTCATCGTTCATCTCTCACTCTAGCTACATTTAAATTCTTCCACCACATGGTAGCATATTTAGAAAATTCAAGTGTAGCAAATTGAACCTTAATTGCATCGATATACCCATAATAGTCAAATACCTTCTTTTCTCACTCTAAATATCCATCTGCATCTCCAAATCCGCTGAAGGGTAGGATTTAGACTTTGACATTGTCAAATCCTCAAAGAGCTTACTGTCCTTACTCTTGGGCCTTATAATGTAATAGGTTACCGACTACCAGCCCAATCACTCGTACATGCTTCAGATGCCTTTAGTCCCTTACCTAAAAGATTTTTTCTCGTCAACCCAGATTCTTAGCCCAAACACCTTCTCGACCTTCTCTTCCAACTCTAAGTATTCATCTGCGTCTCTACTTCCACTTAAGGGTGGGATTTGAAACTTGACATCGTCTAACCCTTGAGGGACTCAGTCTCTTCATCCCTGCATTTGGTAATTATTAACTTCTTCTTCTTCCTCCCTAAACTCTTCAACATCCAACTCCTTATCATTTTCCTCAATCTCCTCAAACTCTAATCTTCGTCTAGTACCTCGATCCACTACTCCTCCAACTCGCTATAGTCAAACTAGGCAATTGGCTTAATTACCTTGGCCATGGTGTCTCTCAAGGGCATTTTCTTATGGGTTATGGTGCTATACACCATGGGGTTGTTGTCCATTAATTTGCATTGTTGTGACTAGACTCTCAACAAGATAGGTTATTCTGTTAAGTTTGTCATCAACCAACCGTAGGGTGTGACTACCATTACGACCAAGACCAAGTTGAGCACCACTACTATAATCACCAATAACACCCTGAACATGCAAATCTAACATGGTGCAATACTTCTCAAATAGATTAATAACTCACTAACAACTTCAATTCCCAATAATCATTCGAATAGAATCATAGCGAACTTGGTCTATTTTCCTAATAAAAAATAAAGTAATAATGAAACTACACTTACACACACATACTATAATAACTACGAAAGGAATACAGTAACCACTAACAATAAGGTAAACCCAAACTTCACTGTAACTTCACACACTCCCTTACGGAACTGTACTCTGATACCAGTGAAGTTGATGCATCTCTGAGGTATGTCTCTGAGGTTGGGCGTATGAAGAAGGACCATAACAAAGCAAACAAAAAAAAATAGGGAAAAAGTTGGCAAAGTCCAGGCAGTTACCGAATGGATATAACGCACCACTCAATCTTACTCACCCTACAATCTGTCAGATATGACAAACCAATTTGAACTGAAGGATCGCTCACTACTATTCCTTATTAAAGGGAATAGATAAAAGCTTAATGATAATAAGAACACTAAAGTTGCTCAACGTAAATAATTTTGTATTGATTAGTCAATTGTCTACATACAAGAAAGTCGAGATTTATATACCCATCCACTAAGGTCACTTTATATGTATGAAAAGACTAAAAGGTATTCTACAAAACATACTAAAAAGGGTAAAGGAGATAACAAATATTCAATACAGAAAAAAAAAAAAAAAAGGAATCATTCTGAAAGGTTATGTTCAAAAGACACATGTCGTTTAGTGGTTAGACATTAGGAATATGATACCAGGTAGGCGAAAGCAAGAAAGCATTACAGTTAAGGGCCGACCTGATCTAAATCAAGTAGAGAGCCGATCAATCCAGTAAAGAAGTTAGCTGAATTGGAGTCATATGCCTATGGTCAATTAGAGAGCTCAACTTAACTCGGCTAATACTGGGCTGTCTTCTAGAATAAGACTTTGCTACTAGGCAGGAGCATGTCTGACACATAAGAATTTGACATACAAGTCGGTAGGAAATCAATTCGACATAGGGATCCCCATCTCAGCTTTGGTTTTAAGCTAGTATTTTCCGTGCAAGCCCTTAGAATCCTCTAGCTCAGCTATGAGTGATTGGTCTAAGGGGCTCGATTCCTATGGTTATTTAATCGCACTAACTGGACTAACGGTGTAAATTTGAGTTAACTGAGGTATAAATGATGACAACTAAATCTTTAATTGATCAAAACCTTAAATGTATAGTTGCAAAATGTGGAAAAATTGAGGTGTATACCATAACATTGTCCCAACTTAGAAGGTTAATGGAAAAGATAGAACAGTAATTCACGAGCTTAGGAGATAAAACTACTTAAGTAGAAGATTAAAATCTAAAGTTGGAAGATCCTAACTATGATGTTGAATGTGAAGTACCTTGGACCTATATGTACTATATGTTTGAATTACAAGTACTAAGTTTCAAATACTAAGTTTTAAGTTACTAGTAGCCTTATCTTTACCTCATGGATGACCCTCCTTCAAGTACTAGGTTTTGAAAAGTACAAGTTAAGAAGACACTCGAAATGTAGGGCGTTACACAAATTGTTTAAACTTGTTTTGTGTGCTTTGAAGTGTTTTTACGTAATCAAATATGAAGAAGGAAACTAAAAGATATTAAACTTTGCATGACTTGTAAATTTGGATTCTTGAATAATATAAAATATTAAACAATGAGCATGATGAATATTGATAATATATTGATTTGCTTTTATTCATATATAATATACTTAATGATAAAGTCTCATTTTTCCACACAAATGGTATTTCTCAAATAAAAATCATCCAAAAGTAGTGCTTCTCCAAAGATGTATTTTTAAGGATCTGTGAAAGGTAATGACTCTAAAATAAAGGTTTTTTAGAATTTTCACGAAAAAGAAATAAAAGAATGACAAAAATGCAAACATGGAAGTTTTTCAAAATTAAAGAAACAAAAAATCAATATAGTAAAGTTTAAAAGGAATTACAATAGTTAGATCATGATTAGTGGATGCATAGACATTCTATGGAGTAGCCACTATAAAAATAAAAACAAAATTTTCCTCAAACTAAGTAATATATAATCAATTTTTTATTAAAAAAAATAAACATTTCAAAAGATGAAAACTTATCTTTTTCTTGTGCCTTGATTTGATTGGAGTTGTTGCATGGTCTTAGACTAGTTGTGGTGTATACCACTACCTAAGATAAGAGTAATAAAAGAAAATTAATTAATTAATATGTCCATCATCTCGTGTGCTTGTTGTAATTATGTGATAATTTACAATGTATATAAGTATGAGCAAAAGAAAAATAATTTTCTTAATTAAAACTGTTGTTTGGGAGCCATAAAGGTTTGTAAATCTAACCCTAAATCTCAAATCTCTAATTTTCTGAAAATATCTTGGTAAATGTGACTAAGTAGCTAGGTTAGAAGCATTCCACCCATTTAATTATAATTTACTCTTTTTATCAACTTTAGTTATTTGGTGACTTCAAACATTTTGCATTAAGAACTTTCCTTAATTTTCATCAAGAAACCTATATTAAATGGGTTTGGGTTTAACATAAGTTACAATTAAGGAAAACTTGATATCCTATAGAGAAAATTACAGTTTAAAATTTTAATTTGTAAACTTTTGAGCAAAATAATACTTCAAAAAATTGTAATTCAGTCTTAGGAAACAAACCTCTAGACTGAACTTCTTTAACAATTGGTTTTCTAGTAAACGTAAATCTAGACATCAATTGCAAAACTGCAAACGAAAAGTAAAATGCATAAATTGGAAACCTAATTAAAACTTAATTATGACTTTAAGTTTGAAATATTATAATGTTTAATTGAAGGGAAAATCATGAAAACAATACCTATATTTGATGCTTTCGCAAGCAAGTGACCTATGTTTGTCTTTTTTACAAACATCTAATTTGTAAGGGTGCTTATGCTTAGGCTAAACTGAATCAAACAACATTTGAGACCATTTGGTTTAAGCACTTAATAAATTGAGGTACCTTAATAGTTTAGGTTTTTGAACCAAACCACTTCAAATGCAATTTGATTGGTTTGATTTGGTTCAAACCGTTTTCTAAAACACCATTCTTGTTTTATAATACTAATAATCATCAAAGTTTTTAACCAACATTAACGTCTAAATTGAAGAATATTATGCAAGAATCAAGGCTACATAATAGTATAATACAGCAACATTGCATCTTAGATGATAGTAAAATTCCATAAGTTTGTTCGAGATGAGAGATGATGTAGTGGAAAATGAGCAAATTTTGGAGGCTAAGACTCAAATGAGAAATAACGAAAATGAAAAGATAAATAAGATTAAACTGAAATGTTGATAGGGTTTAAAGTTAAAAAATATCATTTTTTTTTTTAATAAGAAGTGGTTTAGTTTAGATTTAAGCAATTCGATTTAGTTTGACCACTGAACTAAACTACGTCGTTTTAACAATTGTAGAATCAAACCAAAATATAAAAGAACCCCATTTTACAATTCAATGTAGTTCGGTTCGATTTTGCTTGGTTTGATGAATAGTCCTATTAAGTTGTGCTTCATCACCATTTATTAATGTTAATTAGAGAATGCATATTAACTTATATTTGGTACACGATAAGTAATTTAATAAAGTGAATATATCTAATTAAAATATATAATAAATAAATAATAATAAGCAAAAATAAAGAAGGAAAACAAATTAGGGTTAAAACCCCTAAAGATGTTTTTCGGCTATCCTCAAGCCTAAGGTGGTCGGATCACAGCCAAAATCATTGTAAATGGTTATGACTCACTTATGGTACTTATTAGCTACCCACTACCTTATGGGATTGTACAAACACCAAAACCTTTAAGATTTATTTTCTTAATCCAAGACCCAACATATGTTCTATACCTTAAAACCTTAAGAAGCATAAAGAATATAATAACAAATTGATTGAGTTACTAAGTTTTAAATTGATAAAACAACCATATGAGACCTCAAAACAAAACCATATACATTCAATCTATTGTATGGCGAACCTTATTGGAATTCGCAATAAGCAGTTAGGTTATAAAACTTAGTAAGAGGGGAGTAAAGCTACTCACTATAATATCCAAGCCCCAATTTTAGGCAAACAAAGATTTAAAATGTGAGAAAGAATTGAATTCAGGACAAATTAACCTAGAGAAGTCAAGTACTTTGTTATATGGTTAACTACATTAAGCCTCTAGTGTACCACTTTAACATTTTAATTAACTGAAATTACCTTCCCTGATCTGGTCCACTACTTTGTCTTTCTAGTCAACCTATTCCCTTTATTTTGCTTAAAATCCTAACAATATCTATTGTTGGAGTTCTTAACCCGATGTAACCTTTGGAAACCAATGTTTTTGCATGAAAACCTCAATAAAACCTACAAGATAATCGAGCTATGAATCTCTACAATTGATTATAAACATAAAGGATCAATAAGATTCACAAGAAAAATAGATAAAAGCAACTAATTTCCATCAAAACTCAAATGAAGAATAACAAAAAATGCATTTAAGATGATAAAGTCTCTAATACAAATGAAAAGAAAATGAAGTCTTTATGCTAAGCTACCCTAGTGGTATTTTAGTTAATAAAGACAAATATTAAACATGGAATAAATCAAATAAAATGAGAAATCGTATTAGAAACTGGATGAACCATCAAGCCAATACTCTAGGGAATTGATAAGCCTATGTACCTTGGCTCCTAACAACCATTTCATTTGCTATATCAACAAGCTAGTGTATGGTACGGGTGTGCCATTAGACTAGTCATAGTGATCCCTAAACTTGGGAAGTAGGCAAAACCAATCTGAGCTGTCGGTTCACAATTCATTAAAGTGATGGCCCATGACTAGTGCAAAAGAAACTTGAATCGACAATTCATGGGGCGATTCAATGGCCCATGAATTGATTTTCAAATTTTTTTAATTAAATTTTCTGTGAATTTTTTTTCTTCTTAACTTAATAGTAGTTTTTTTTTTTTTTGCACTTTTCTTTTTTGTAAGATTCATGACTTCACTTCATATATAAATATATTACTTAAAAATATAAATATCCATAAAAAATCAATATGACTAGTCTAATGG